>JAASGD010000077.1:0-41751 GCA_023334115.1 Globisporangium megalacanthum
ACGCTGATGCTGCGACATCAGTCTCCACGTGCACACGCCGCGCGTGTACCCCGCTTACGTGCGAAGAACCAGTAACTCCCACGCGATCGCGCGGGGTCACACACAGCAGCGCGCACACGCAAAAACCGACGCCACAACAACAACGACAACCCCGTACAAGCCGATACAAAGTCGCAGTGAAGGCACAGCCCAAGACATCCAACAGCTGGACCCAACTCCGTGCGAAGAACCAGTAAATCTCTCGCTATCGTGTGGGGAACAGCCGTCGAGTGCCGAGAACCAAGTGTGCTGAAGGCCGAAAGTTGAAGATCCGGAAAGTCGCTCGCAGCGGGGATCGAACCCGCAACCTCCCGCTTGGAAAGCGGGCGCTCTACTGTCTGAGCCAGTGAAGATACCCTCGTGGCGTGGGGTGATCGGGCAAGCTTCTGGCCCAAAATATCAAATACGCAAGCGGCGTGAGTTCGAGTCCCGCGAGGGGCCGACAATTCGGCCGGAGCCTGGTCAACTCCGAGTCACAAGAAATAAAATTGAACCCAAACCCAAACTGAAAATTACCGAAATGTAGAGAAAAGAAAAAGAGGTTCCAATAGCATGTAGAAGATATCTTAGCCAGGCCGAGAAGGTATCGTTTTTGGTAACATAGGTATCAATACACGCAATTTGAAACTGAGCCAGTGAAGATCAAGTTTTGACAAAAAAACATCTCCACCCAGACACATCTTCAACACGACAACACAACGAGACACAATATCCAGCAACCTTCAAGCAACATCACGGACATAAAAGGTACATAACCAGAAAAGTGTAGATTAGTATTTATATCAGTGAGATTAGTCGGTTACCGGTAGATTGAGAAGCCACTCAGTCTATTCTAATGTAATAGACAAACTTTCAAATGAGTATCAGAGTGTAACGACCACTCACTTGACCTTTGCTTGACATCCTTCGCCTGGTCCTTTCAAGGACCAGGCTCGCACGCCCTCGTTTTCTTCACCGCCCCTAGTGCTGCTGCGCTAGCTCCTCAATGCGGGTCGTGAGGTCTTCGACCGTGACTGGTTCCTTGTCGTCCAGCTGCCCGTCGCTGTTGAGTAACTCGACGATCTTGGCCATCTGCGCCTTCGGCAGGTCCAAGAAGCTCTCGACCAAGTCGCCGTCGACAAAGCTGCGCGCCTCCGAGACGGAGCGACGGTTCTCAAACGTACGCCACTCCTTGTGCGAGAGCCCGCCGACGCCCTTGACGACCTTGTTGAGCGCATTCTGGAGCCGCGTGAGGAACGTAAACTGGTCCTTTGAGATCGGCAGAATCACGCCAATCATGCCACTCACGGTGCCAAAGAGCATCGACTGGTGGCCAGCGGTCGGCGCGCCGCTTCCTGCCAGCATGTTCGCAGACTCGTGGCCACCAGCGTCGACCAGCATGCTCGACGACGCAGTCAACGCAGCCACTGGCGCGTTCTGCATCACGAGCGATCCGTAGCGGAAACGGTTCACAAACTCGCCCAAGTGGTACTCGCCGACTGTTTCCAACCGCTCGCGTTCTTCGTCCGAGACGGCGCCACTGTTGCGCTGCACAGTGAAGAGGTTAAAGTCCGTCTCGCTCCCAATGTAAGTGTCGTCGTCTGCGATCCCGATCGCGGTCATCCAGTTCGAGTTCAGGTCCTTTGCGATCTCCTCAATGCTACCGTCCAGCTGCTTGTAGCTCAGCAGCGAGATGGACTTCATGAGGTCGCCGACGACGATAAAGTCGCCGCGTGACTCCATGTAGAGCGCGAGTGTGTGGCCGTAGTACCCGCACTCGGCGATCAGCTCCTTCTCGTTGTCCACGTTCTCGCTCCACTTGTACAGCTGCACTTTACTGTTCACGCCTGCGAGCACTTTGCCGTTGAACGCGTTCAAGCAGTACACGGCGCCTTTCACCTCTTTCTCGGCCACGACCTGGAGCTTCCGTTCGCCGTGGATGCCAGTGACTGCGAAGACGAGGATGCGGCCTTGGTGCGGCTCGACCTCTTCTTGGTGCACGTACGCCGTGCCGACGATAAAGTACGCCATGTTGGACGAGTCGCCACCGAGCGGCGTCACAATGACGGAGCACGGCGACTCGAACGGGTCGAGGCGGTACGAGTTCAAGATCTCGAACGTCTGGTCGTCAATCAGCCGCACAAAGCCCTGCTCGACCTCATCGCCGTTGTCGTCCATGCTAAAGTTGATCGTGAGCACGCCGAGCGTGTGCGACTGGCTGTTGTGCGCAATGCGCCGAGCCCACTCGCGCAGATGAAACGTCTGGATGTGCAGCTTCTGGATGTCGTCCACTGTCCCGATCGTCAGCTCTTCTTCGGACGCGAGTGCGAGGCACTCGGGGAACGCTTCCGAGTCAAACGGACACATCACCGTCACTTCCTTTGCGTTCACGTTCGAGTACAGGAGCTTGTTGTTGTTCGCGTAGATCACCGTCGGGCGGTCGCACGCCGCAAATACGAGCGTCGCGTCTTTCGACCGGAACGTCGACAACGCGATCGGCTGCGACCCGAGCGACACGCGCTTCCGACTGCTCAAGACGCCGGTCGCAGCGTCGACGTGGAAGTTCACGAGACTGCCGTCTCCAAGCCCAACAAGCACGTAGTCCTGGTCTTCAAACGTGTTGCAGAGCACGGAGCGCGGCAAGAGGTCGTTCCCCAGTGGCTCTTTCACGAGCGGCTCGAGCGTCGGAAGCTGTAGCACGCACACGGAGAAGTTTGTCCAGAGACCGACGACGCAGATCGACGTGCGCAGTGCGTTGAGCTCCCAGTTCCGTCCCGACGCGCTCTCCATCTTGACGTCGCTGTCCGCTTTCGACAGCGTGGAACCTGTCGCGAGCGAGTGTTTGCTGGCTGCGAATGGCGTAATGTCGACGCACGCAATCTCGTACTCGAGTGTCGTCTGCGCGTGCTCGACAATCCGCCCGTCCTGGACCTCAAAGTACACGAGCACACCGCCAGACGTTGCGGCGACAATCTGCGTCGGGTTCGCAGCTGCGACTGTAATGCGCGACCCAACTGGCGGCGTCCACGTCGACGTCACCTGGAAGCTCTCGGCGCTCACGACGCGCATCTCATGCTCTGTCACTTGGAGCCACGCATTGCCGAGCAAGTTGCGGCAGTAGAGCGTCTTCGCGTTCAAGAACGCGTCAATCTCCTTCTCTTCCATGCCGTCGTCGTCGCCGATTGCGAGCACACGGATCTCACTCACGTAGCTCTGCAGCAAGTACCGGTCGTGCTCGCTCGCAAACGTCTCGCGCAACGCCCACATGCCTTTGATGCCCGGCAGCTCCGTACTCGCTTGCTCATTGATGCCGATCCCGTTGCGGATCACACGGAGCGAGCCGTCTTTGTCCGCGCCGCTGCACGTGACAATCTGGCCCTGGCCTTGCCGGTCAAGGTCCATCACGCAAAAGTCAATGATCGGCCCAATGTTCACGTACGTGTCCAGGACTTCCAGGTACGACCCGTGCTCGTCGCGCTCTGGGTTGAGCTTGATCAGCTGCGAGTCGCCGAACGCACTGCCGACAAACACGACGCCGTTGTCGAGGTACGCGAGACAGGACGCGGTGCTGGTCTCGCCGAGCGTTTCCAAGTGCACGCCGACCACGTCTTTGCCGTTGAGCTGGAGCGCGACGACCGAGAGAGTACCGTACTGGTCGGCGAGCAAGAACCGCGAGCCGTCCTTGTCGACTGCGCCGTACACTTGGACGACAGTGCTTTGCATCGGGATCGCGTGGAACGTGGCGCCATTGTGGTACACGATCGTCTGGTTCGACACGATGAGCACGCCGCCGCTTGGCGACGGCACGGGGATGAGCAAACTCGCGCCAGCGTCCACGTTTGCTTGGCTCCACGGTCCTTCGGCAAAGTCCTTCTCTTTCACGAGCACGTGGTACGTCTTCACATGGCGCGCCGCCTTGCCGTCTTCGTACAGCACACAGATCGTCGGCTTGCTGTAGCCGTGGAGGAACTTAATGTCGATCACACGGAGCTCGTCGAGGCGAATGTTGAACGTGTCCCGGAGCACGCCTTTCGCACTGTCGATTGGAATGACCTTGAAGTAGCCTTCGTACAGGTTCATGCCAATGAGGCGGCCATCCGGGTCCACGTTCCCAGTCGTGACGATTTCGCTGCTGCGGCCAATTGAATCCCGGATCGACCCGTGCGCTTTCGTGATGACGCGTTGCGCTGCTGCGTCGTACGCGAGCACGCAGAACTGGAAGCGCTGCGTCACGACAAAGAGCCAGTCCTGCGTCTCGCCAGCTGCGCGGAACGCTTCGAAGATCGCAATGCGGCCGTAGAGACTCACGTCGTGCTGCGGCTGGAGCCCCTCGGGCGTGAGCAAGTGCACTTCGAAGCGCGAGCTCTTGGCCAGCAGCAGGTTCACGTCGCGTGGCCCCGTGAACGCAGCTGTCACGGAGTGCGTCACGCTCGTGGGCTTCTGCGCTGTCGCGACGTAGTTGTACGCCATCGTGGGGTTTCGTGCACGCACACGTACGCACGAAGGAAGAGGAAGGAGGAGGAAGAAAGCGAGCGAACTCAGCGGACAGCAGAAGCGCGCGAAGTGGTTCTTGATGAAAGCAAAAGCCTGTGAATGGACACGCAGCTTACACAATGTTGGTACTGTTGCAGTATGTTGTAAGCGACGTAATCAAAGTTAAAACACCGAAATTTTCGGTATTTTTACTCCAAATCGAAGTTTCTTTTCAGACATGCAAGCTATGAAGGATAGATTTCGCGTTATTCTTCCTGATCAGGTGGGGACTTGGTCGACAGGTTCGCGACACTCTCGTCCGGCGCTGATGACAGCTGGCTGGCTTGCCGCTCAGCGTCAGTTAAGCTGCTTAGACGTACTTTGTATCGCCACGCTGGGGATTCAGCAGCCCCGCGTGCTTGGTCGAGAGCGACTTGGGGAGCGCCGCTGGTGTTTTCGTCATCGCCTTCGTTGCGTCGATCGACTCGGTGCGCGACGAGTTCGACACAATCACCAGTGCTGTGCCCAAGATGATGAGCAGCGACCCGACGATCGTAAAGAGCCCCGGCATGCGGTCCACGCCCGCTGCAACGCCGAGCATACTCGCGAGAATCGGCTCCATGAGCATCACGACCGACACGACAATCGGATCAAAGTACTTCATCACGCTCAAGTACCCGAGCGTGCCGACGAGCGTGCACACCACGACAATGTACACTTCGGTGGCAATGCGCGCCGCCGAGAGCCAGCCAAAGAGCCCGACGGTCGGGTCCATGGAGAACTCGAACGGGATCTCGAGCAGCGAGAACACGGGGAAGTGCAGCAGCCCCGAGACGAAGAACACGCCGGTGAGCAGCACCGCCATGTCCATTTCCGACCGCAGCTTCTTCGCAGTGAGCAAGTACAGGACGCCGCCGACAGCACCGAGCAGCGCGACCAAGTCGCCAGCGAGCGTGACGTCTGCGATCGACGACGACGACGACGACGCTCCGCTCGTGAACGACGCGTGGTCGAACGTCGTGATCGTGCCGCCAATGATCCCGACGCCTGTGCCAATGCCTTCAAACTGCGACACGTACCGTCCGAGCAGCAAGCGGCCGAGGACCATGATGAGCGAGTGGCAGTTGCTGAAAATGTACGCGTGGCCGATCGACGTGTGGCTCAGAGCCCACAGGAACGTCATCATAAAGAGCGAATACGACAGTGCACACGACAGGAACAGGAACGCGCTCCGTGTCTTGAGCTGTGGGACGCCGTCTTCCACGACCGACCACACTGCGAGCGGCAAGAACACGAGCACGGACGCAGTCGAGCGCCAAAAGAGCTTCAGGAACGGGTCCACGCCACTCTGGAGGTCGAGCGCTGGACCAAGCGACGAAATCGTGAGCAGCGACGCTAGCAGCAACAGGTACCCGACGACTGGTACTTGGTGCTTCACGCGGATCTGCAGCTCCAGCTCACCATTCTTGAGCTCGACCGTCTCGACCGCCACGCCTTTCACATCTGTCGGGAGCGACGACCACCGACGGAGCAGGCTTGGCCGCTTGAAATCACTCTCGTTCTCAGGGACAGCGAGCACAAACTGCTGCGACTCGCCACGCTCGCGATGCGTTGTCGGCGGGAGCTCGATCAGATACGCCTTCTTGGCCGCTGTCATGGGCGTGAGGACGTCGTCTTCGTCGCCTTCTTCAATCCCCGTTGGCTCGAACGGGATCGAGAGCACGAACGAGTCTTCCACTTGCTCTAGGAACGAGCTCTTGCGACGCATGATGCGCATCGCACTCGGACTCGCGGGCGAGCTCGGGTGGAGCAGCAGTGGTGTGCTCTCGCCTGCCTGCTCTTCGTACTCTTGCAGCTGGTTCACGCCGACGACGAAGCCTTCAAACACGCTCCCACTGCGGTGCGAGTCGACCGCACGGAGCGTCGAGTCGTCATCGGCTGCGGAGACTGCGAGGAAGACGTTTTTCCCCGAGTGCAGCACCGGGTCGGACGCGCCTGTGACGTCCTTGGCGACAAACACTGGCCACGGCGACAACGACGACATGCTGTCGTTCGCGACAATGTAGTCGTACTGCTCCTGCGTCTCAATACTGAGCCACACGTCGCCTGCGGTGTCGACGTACTTGAGTCCGTACGACGGCCGGAGCACGTTCAGCGCTTCGGCAAGCGAGAACTTGGGCTTCTCGTACGCCAGGAGCTCGAGCGCCGCAAAGATGCGGCCAGTCGTGAGAAAGAGCCCGGCGTCGACTGCGTCAAACTGCTTGAGACCGCGGCCAAAGCGGCGGATCTTGCTGGCAGGACCAAACTGGACCTTCCCGGCCGTCTCCGGTAGACCCTTGAGCTTCTTCGTGTCCGAGTCCACGAGCACGCACGCGACGCAGTCTTCGAGGTCGCACGACGCGAGCCGGAGCAGAATCGCCTTGTCAAACACGTGGTCAGCAGTGTGGATGAGGAACGGCTTCGTAAACATCTCGCGCGCTGACAGGAGCGTCCGTGCGTGGCCGTACGGCGTCTCTTCGCCCAAGTTCAGGAACTCAATCTTCATCTTGTGGTACAGAAACGAGTCTTTCACGTGCTCCATGATCTCGTGGCCGTAGTACGAGATGATGATCACGACGCGCTCCATGCCCGCGACAAAGAGCTGCGCCAAGATGTGCTCAATGAGCGTGTACTCGCCGATCTGGATGAGGCACTTGGGCGTGTCGGAGCCTTCGAGGCACATGGTGCTGGACGCAGCAGTGATCAGCACCTCCCGCACAGCGGCGCGCGTGGCGCTCCCACTGCCGACCGACCGGCTGCCGTCGACAGGGGACTTCCCGACGGCTTCGAACGGCACGTCCTGGCCACGGTTCACGACCACGCCTTGCATGTCCACTGCGTCGTCCGACTGCTGCATGCCGAGCACGAGCTCCCGCGTGGGTATCCGTGCGAGGCGGCTGAGTTTGTGCAGGTCGAGCGCATACACGCTCGAAGGCACCTCGGTGTCAATGTGGAGCTGCCCACGCGTCGGGTTCGAGCTCATTGGCATCATCGTTGAGGTGGGGGAAGGAAGGAAAGAGGTTGGGAATGCCTCAGAGTCGTTCGTTCGGCCGGATGAGCGGTCGTTGGGAGCCTGCAGCGGGAGGTGGTGGTGCTAGACGACGTTGAGCGCACGCACGAGCACGAACACGGGCGAGGCGATCAACAGGAAGCGACGAGGTGGCTGCAGTCTGTGGTGCTGAGTTTCGGATTCATTCGCACTTAACAGCTCAAGCTCCAGTACCGTATTGTCATGCTCCTGCGTACTGTGAGGCCTACTCAAAGTGCGATTTCGTACTTTAGTTCGCCCCGCTATTTCTGAGCTGAGTCACGAGTCAGAAGCAGGTGATGGAGGTCGTGGCGCTGAACGCGGAGCTCCGGCGCGAGTTCTCGCCCGTGCTCAAGCTGCTGCGCGCACCGCCGGCTGCCGCGACAGCGCAACACACCCCGCGGTCGAATGGGCCAGTCGCAGCTGCTGCGGAGGCGTCAGCCGCACCTCTAGCACCAGCTGAGACATCAGAGCCCTCGGCTGCTCCAAGCGAGGACAACGCCATCACATCAAGCGCTGCTGACGCCGGTCCAGTGCCAACTGCTGCTCTGGAGCCGCTGCTGCCAGTTGGGCCCAACGGGCCGCAGCAGCTCGCGCGCATCGACCGTTTCCGCCAGCATTGTCTCTCTATCGTACAGCGGCTCAACGCGTGCGAGTACACTTCGAAGCGCGCGTTCAGCCAGGAGATCGCACAGCTGTCGCTCCTTGCGCGCTCGTCCGAGCAGCAGCAAGCGCTCCAGGTGCTGCCTGATGTGTTGATGCGATGGAGATTATTGCAAACGATAGGGAGAATGACGACTAACGACTACAGTGTACTGCTGGGCTTGTTGGTGGTGCGTACGTTTAGCTTCTATCGGAACGCGTGGCGGCGCTCGAGATGGCTGAGAAGAGCAACACCAAGCGAGTGAAAGCCGGTTCGCTGCAGTTCGACTCGACGGCCGGCATCCCAGGGCTCCAAGAAGTCAGCACTGACGTGGCCGAGAGCACGGGTGGCGCTAAGAAGTGGCTCTGTAACGTCAACATCAACGAGCAAGCGATCTCGATCGGCTCCTTCTTGACGCGCGAGAACGCGCTCAAAGCCTACGACCTCTTCCGCTTTGACTTGAACACGAACCGCGGCGGCGTTGCGAGCGTCTACAAGCTCGCCGACCAGCTCGCTGCGGACCAGCGCCAGGCGGACGAGCGCGTGCTCGAGGCCGCGATGAGTGGGATCCACTCGCAGCTCGCGTGGCAGCGGCTCCAGGACATGCTGCCGCTGTCGGCGACGCTGGCGCCAGAGAAAGAAACGGTGCGTGGGCTCCGGATGAATGCATGCGCGTGTGGGGTGGAGTGCGGGCGTCGGACTGACAGGCGACTGTGCCGTCATTGTCGCACCAGGCGGTTCCTGTGGCTGCCGCCACGCCGTCCAAGACGCCGTCGCAACGCGCGACTTCAAACAAGGCGACCCCTGTGAGCCCAGCGTCGCCTTGCGGGTCGTCGGCCGAGTCCGCGTCGGCTGCCACAACGGCTGGAGGCGAGCCCCGCGTCCAGAAGCGCAAGAAGCCGGCCGAGCGGCTCGCGCACTTGCGGCTCCGGCGGCTGATCCAGAAACGGCTGTGCCCTCATCTCAAGGGCAAGGAAGTGTGCGTGGTCGTGCGACGCGGCGAGATCAGCCAAGAGAAGGTCGACTGGACGCCGACTGGACGCCTGGAGAATGGCAAAGTGTTTGTCTACAAGCGCAGCGAGCAAGTGACGTTCGCAGACTTTGTGAGTGAAGCCATGGGCCACATTGTGTCAGCGTGTCCGCACATTTTCCTCGTCAAGACGCGCGAGAGCATCGACGACCACCTCCGTGTGTGCGACGCGTTCTCCGAGGCCGAGCGCGTGCAGCTCGGCGTCGACTTTACGAGCTCGTACCAGAACTACGTCAAGGCGCCGGAAGCGAAGACTCGTCGGCGCTGAGCGTCGAAGGGCGTCGAGTCACAAGAATGAACGAGGCGGGGTCAGTCAAGTCAGTAGGCGGCGAGTCTGTCCGTTCACCCCCACGCAAGCACACGAGCGCACGACGACAGGTTTTGTAAGTGTTTCTTGAAGAAAGAGGAGCGATGCCAACGGGTGCGAGGCGAGCGACGGCGAGGGACGTCATCTACGAGAACCGCTCGCCTGTGACCGGATGCACGTCGAGCTTGCCGTTCGTGCAGTTGTAGTGCACGACATCGCCGTTCGGGTAGACCGCAAAGACAATGTCGCCAATGCGCTTCTTGCACGAGAAGCAGAGCGAGTTCGCGTCGATCTCGACGCTCTGGCTCAGCTTCTCGACGCGCGCGCACTGCACTTGGAGGTTGTAAATATTCGACAGGCTCTTCGCAATGCGCTCTTCGCGCGCGTTGTGCGCGCTGTTCGGCAGCACTTGGCTAAAGTACTCGACGAGCTTCGCGAGCGGCGTGGTCGCCGGGATGAGGTCAAGCACGGCTTTGCCGTCCATGGTCTTGCCGTGGCGACTCAGCAGCTGGAACGCAAAGTCCGCGAACGCCGCCTTCTTCGACTCGTCGGGCGGGTTGAAGCAGTGCTTGAGGAGCTGCACGAGCGCATCGTTGCCCTCGGTCTTCGTCGACTTGGCTGCTTTCCCGCTGCCGCCGCCGCCGCCGCCGCTGGCGCCGTACTTGGCCGAGTAGCTCTCGGCGCCTTTCAAATCGTTCAGCTCGTACACAAGGCACTGGATCGCTTCTTCGTGCAGTCCGCCACGACCACACAAGATCACGAGCTCGTTGTACAGCGATTTGCCCTTGATCTTGGCCACGAGCGGCACGACGTCGTACCGCGACGAGCCCGACTTGAGGAACTTGAGCAGCCGCTTCCGTGCATCGCCAAGCGCACCGGGTTCCTTGCCGGGCTGCGATTTCGACGGTGTCTCGCCTGCCGCCACGAGCTTGAGCACTTCGTCGAGGTACTCGAGCGCCAAGCGCGTGTGGTGCGGGTCCACTGCGCTGTTCCCGGCCACGACCGACTCGTCTTCTTCCGCGTCGCCGCCCAGGAAGTGGCTGTAGCTGTCGTTCACGCCGTGGGACTCGACCGAGTTGCTCGAGCTCGCCGCTGCGGTCGCAAAGTGGTCGCGCTCGCTCTTCACGAGCGTCTCGAGGTACTTTTGCACGATCGACGGGTCGTCCGAGTGCTCGCGGAGGTGCGTAACCACGTCGTTTGACGGCAGCGGCGGCTTCCGCTCGGTAAAGATACGAAGCGCCTGCTTCGCAGTTGTTGCTTTCATGATCCAGATCGAGTGCTCATAGATGAACTTGTCCTGGCCCTCTGGCGCTGCGACCAGCACGTCAATCGCCGCTTCGACGGCGCTTCGTGGGACGTTCGTCTGCTTGTACTCGCCTGAGTGCAGGCGCGAGTACACGTCCACCGCGTCCCGGTGCTTCCCTTGGATGATGCGCAACTGACCGACTTCGTAGTAGAGCTTATTCTTGAGCAGCAATGCTTCGCACGACTCGACTTCGAGCGTGCACACTTCCGCCTCCCGGTTCTCCTCAATCAGTGCGAGCAGCTCCTTCTGCTTCTTGAACGACACGTACAAGCGGAACAGCGCAGTGTCGATCGCCTCGGTCCGTCGCGCGTCTTTTGGGCCCAACTGCGACATGCTACTGGACGACACGGACCGCGTCCGCGAGATCGCGCGGGTGCGCGACTGCGTCTTGTCCCTCACGTGCTTCTTGTAGAGCTCGAGGAACCGCAAGAGCGCCTTGTTCGCCGCGATTACGAGCTCTGCCGGATCCAAGCGCGCGATCTCCGGTGCGAGCGACGCCCGCTGAGTCGCGAGGATCTCCTTAATGACCGACTTGATGTCGGGCGACATGCTCGACCCGCGCGGCAGCACTTCCGGCTTGAGAATCGCGGGCTCGTACGCGAACGAGTCGCAGTGGAACTCGGGGAAGAACGCGAGGAACTCGCACGGCTCGACCGCCGCCTTGTACATGTACTCGGCGGCCGGGGTGAACTCGAGCCGCCGCAGCAGCGCGACTGTCGCTTGGCGCTGGAACCGCTTGATCTTGCTCCGCTGCTTCTCGGAAGGAAGCCCCGCGATCGACTTGCGCACAATGTCTTGCGCTTCGTCAATGCGGCCACGGTCGAGCAGCTCGCCGACTTGCTGGTCCAGTGGCATGGGCTCGATCTTGACGACCGACGACTTGGAGCCGTCCCGCACGCCGGCAATGATCACGTCCTCGGGGTCGCCACCTGGGCGTGGCTCCATGTCGAACTTCATGCCGTTGCTAAAGATCGCGGTCGCTCGCTGGAGCGGCAAGAGCTGGACGAACGACTGGTCGAGGGCGTTGTGGATCTCAATCCCGACCCGTGGGATGAGCCCAACGAGGTACGGCGCGGTGAACTCGACGGCAACAGGCGACTGCGACCACGTGATCGACGTCTTCGGCAGCGGTTCGCCGTTAAAGCCGACAAAGACGCCGACACGGTCGAGGACCGAGATGAGGATCTCTTCTTTCGGCAACAGCTTCACGAGCGGATATACTTGCGGGTTCTGGATCCCAGGCGAGTTGATCGGCGCGCTCTCGCCGCTCTTGTCGTTCAGAAGAAAGTAGTCTTTCCGGAAGCCCACGACGACTTTGTTGCGGTACCACGCCATGGACTCCGGCACTTCTTGGACTGGGAACTCCCGCAAGAGCTTGTACGCTTTCTCGCCGCTGTGGTACTGGTAGATCAGCACGACCTTGCGCTTGAGCAGCGCAACGCCGAGGCGGAAGTGTGGCGGGCCGCGCTGGTTGATGCACATGACGCGCGCTTGGTGCGCGTTCACGCGGCTAAAGTCGAACGGCAGCGGCTGGAGGTCCGTCGCGCCGTGCGCAGAGAGCTCACCGTTCGCAATCACAATGACCATGCGAATGTGCGGCACTGCGACGATCTGCTCGACTGCCTGGCCGTGCTCAAACACGTACGACACGCCCGGTGTGGACGTGCCTTTGCGCGTGTCGTACATCACGAGGCGCCCATCGCCCGAGCCAATCACCACGCGCGACGAGTAGTGCGCGAGACACTCTATGCGCCCCTCAAAGCCGCTCACGAGCGTTGTCGTGCGGAACGCAGCGCGTTGCTCGCCGCCCTCCGCTGCCATCACGCACACACACAAGAGACGGAGGCACGCGAAGTCGTGGGGAGCTCCTTGTTTTTGAACAAGTGTCTTCTTCGCTCAGGACTCCCCCTCCTGACGCGTTGATAGCAATTCAACGATCCCGACGTGCACACATAAAACATCTAGTGTGGTCCACAGTTACAAATTGTTAATTCACGCATTATCGACACAAAAACGACATGAAACTCGCGAAAGCAGCTGCACAACAGCTCAAGGGCGTGATCGTCGAGTACGACGTCCTCTGCAGCACGCTCATCGGCCGCTCTGGAGCAGAGCAGGCGGCGCAGCAACAGCGCGTGCGCACTGCGGCTGCGTTGCATGCACAGAGTCAGCAGAACTCAGTCGGCGAGCGCGTCGCCGCCGTCGGTTCCATGCTGCTCACAGACGTGCGTGCAATGCTGCGCGACGCCGGCCAGGACACGACGGGAAAGCCCTGGGTCGCGCGCGACCGCCTGCAGAGTGTGCTCCAGGGACTCCCAACGCAATGTACGTTCATTTTCGACATTTTCGACATTTTCGACGGTGATTGATTGGCACGGCTGTCGATGCAGACCTGAACAAAGTGATGGGCGACCCGGACGCTGAGCGCGCCGCCAAGTCGGACGACGAGCGCTTTCTCGAGTCGCAGCTCGCGTCGGCAGCGCAAGAACGCGAGCGCGAGCGGGAGCAAAAGGACGCGATGCGACGGGAGCTCCAGGAGCGGATGGGCGCGTTGGGGGACACTCGCAGTAACAGCAGCAGCTCCTCTGCGCGGGACAAGTACATGGATAAGATCAAGGAGCTGAAAGCCAAGGCGAAGAGTCGTGCGGTGGACTCGAGCGCAGTTGTGACGCCGCCACCGCCGGCACTCGACGTGGTGGAGGAAGAGAGCGTCCGCCTCACGTCCAAAGGGCTCTCGACGTGGCTCGTGAACGACGGCGCGAACGAGCTCCTGGTACGAGCTATTGACTGCTGCTTGGGTGGTCGGGACCATTGTGTGTCAGAGAAAGGGACGTGTGCTCACTTGACCCTCCGAGTTCGATGGACGTTCTGGTGCAGAGCTACTCTACGACACGTGGGCTGTTCAAAGCCGTGCTCCCGAACCAGTCGCCAGTACAGAATGTGCGTGGACGTGCGCTTGAGTGGGGGGGGTGGCGTGTAGTAGCGATCAGACAGCTGGTGTCTCCTTTAGACGAATCTAAACAAACGCACGGGGCCTGCAGGTCGAGTTCCAGTTCTTTCTCAAAGAGGTGCGTTGTTGTCAGGACTCTTCTTGGTGGACGCTCCCCAGCCTCTCACGATTGTTTGCCTCTACGACGACTGTAGATGGACGGCCAGTTTGACGCGATCATGTCTCGCGACGCGTACTCGAGACTCCCCGACCCGGATCCGATCGTGTCGCTCTGCGGTGAACTCGGACTCAAGCCATCGGAGGTTCTCGTGGTCGTGCGCTCGTCAGCTGGCGTTCGAGCCGCCAAGTGCGTCGCTCTGTTGCTTTGTTGGTGGCTTCTGTGTTGCGTTGCGTTGCTTGACGATGCTGACGATCGCCCACTCGTCCGACTCAGAGCCGCTGGAACGCACGCGTGCCACTTCCAGCTCGCCGCGAGCGACATCCCGAACCACAGTGCGCATTACCGCCTCACAAACCTGAAGGACTTTCAGTTCCTCGTCGAGGAGTTCAATGGGATCTCGTACCGTGGCAAGACGCCCGAGATCGTGTGGTAGGGACGAAACGACAGGAGAACAACCGCTCCAGTGCCTCGCTCGGGTTGTCTGTCGTCGCTCGCCGAGTTGAATGGGAGCGTGACGACAGCACATAACGAGACACAAGTCTGCTTCCAGGCAACTTTGTGCACTTCCTCCCTTCACTTCACATTGGGAACCAAGTTCCACTGGTCGCCCGTTGCACCTTGAGAGGCGACTTGTCGGCCAGACCTCGCTTCCACGCTCGTTCGCTCGACAACTTCACTGCTTTCTCTTCAGCGCTGACCGGTGTCTTACAGCGCTCACGACACCACAGCGATGGACGAGGCGAGTCTGCGATGGCTCCGGCGCCTCGTCACACGCGCACTCGACGTCGATCGTGACGTGTTCGACGCCACGCTGGCCGCGAAGGCGCGCCGCGAGAGCTTTGCTGGGAACCAGGCGGAGGTGTGTGCGAAGGGCTGGCTTTCGTGTAGAAGCCGCCGACGCTACTGCTCTTGTGAACGCTCCCTACTGACCGTGTTGAGCTCCAGACATTGGCTGTCGACGCGACGCCGAGCGTTCTCCTGAAGCGGTTCTTTGAGCCCGAGACAGAGCCTGGGAGCGTTCTCTTCTTCTACCTCTCGCACCAAGAGCGCGAAGTCCAAGGTACGGCACGCAGTGGCCACCGAGCAGGACGAACAAGTGCGAGCGTACAGTGGATGCTGAGCGTTCAAGTACGTGTGTCTGACGCTCGAGCGATGTGTGGATACTATGCGCAGAGGAAGTAGAGGAAGAAGTGGAAATGGAGATCGCACACAACGGCGGAACGCAACCTCCAGGTGCGGGGCTTCCAGTGCTTCCGTACCACAGTGTTGCCAGCTGCCTCACCGCCTCTGTATGCTTCTTGTTGGCACGCCTCACTCGCACGCAACGTTGCAGGAGCTGACGCGTCCGACGCTGTCGCGCCTCCATCCGGGCAAATAACTGAACTAACCGACGAGCAGCTCTTCCTCGAGTCTGTGGCTGCAGCTCCGCAGACTCTTGAGAAAGTGAAGAAGCTCACGACGCGTACGCGAGTCGAAGTGACGCAGGTCTGCAACGTCTCGCTCAACATCCTCCCAGCCGACTCTGTCAACGCCACGAGCGTGTTCCTCATTAAAGTCTCACCTGGGTCTATCACGCTCGATGCGAGCGCTGGTGACGCGTCATCGTCGTCGTCGTTCGAGAAGATCCATCACGCGAACATTGAGATCGGGTGCTCTACTGGCGACTTGCTCGCGAACCTCGAAGGCATCATCTGCCACGTGTTCATGCCACTCCTGGATCCGCAGTTCGCTCCCGACAACAACCGCCACCACCGCCACCACCCACCCGACAGCGACGACCCGACAAGCGCCAGCGTGGCGACACGGAACAGCGGCAGTGCGTTGCACCAAGCCATGAAAGTGATCGACGCGGTGCGCAACGAGTTCAAGAGTAACCTCGTCAAGTTTGCGTCACAGATCACGAACGCCGTCCAGCAGATCCAAGGCGACATCCACCTGACGATCCCAGACGTGTCAATCGGCAAGCCCGAAGCGCACCTCGACGACTACGAGCTCCTCAACACGCTGGAGACAGCGCTCGAGGAGTGGTCGAAGAGCGTCGCGAGCGTCGTGGACCAGGAAGCGCGCAAGACGCCAAAGCGGAAAGGACCGCTCGCGGAGATTGAGTTCTGGCGCGAGCGGAACGCAACGCTGAGTACGATCTACGAGCAGATCAACATGGCGAGCGTGCACAAGATGCTCAAGCTCCTCGAGCTCGTGGAAGCAAGCATGCTGCTGACGTTCAAGTACCACTTCTCGGAGCTCAGCAAGCTGTACGTCGAAGCGAAGGACAACGTCAAGTTCCTCACGACGCTCGAGCGACACTTCAAGAACATTGCAAGCGGGTCGTTCACTGCGATCGCCGATACGCTCCCGTCCATGATGAACGCGATCCGGATGGTCTGGATCATCTCGCGCCACTACAACACGGACGAACGTATGGTGCCGCTCATGGAGCGCATTGCGTCTGAGATTGCCGACAAAGTCGCGCGCGAGATCAACATCCACGCGGTCTTGCGACAGAGTCCGGAGCTCGCGCTCCACGCGATCGACGAAGCGCGGATGGTGCTCGAGCTCTGGCACACGACGTACATGAAAGTGCGCGAGCGCATTGAAGCGAGTGGGACGGACCACCGGTGGGAGTTCGACCGCAAGCGGCTCTTTGAGCAGACCAACTACATGGCCAAGATCTGCGAGAACCTCCAAGAAGTCGCGACCGTGCTCGACCAGTTCCACAAGTTCCTTGGCCCGGAGCTCAAGTCGGTCACAGGCGACTCGCAGGGCGTCGACGAGGTCATTGCCCGCGTCGACAGCCTCGTCGCGCCGTTCGAGAGCGTGCCGTTCAAGATCTTTGATCGGGGCTACAAGACGAGCTGGGAGAGCGTGATGGTGCAGTTCCGCGACAAGGTCGGCGAGATCGAAGCGATGACGCGCCGGTTCATCGACACGTCGTTCCAGAAGCTCCGGTCCGCGGAAGGCGCGTTCGACTTGCTCCAGAACTTCCAGAACATCCAGTCGCGCGAGTCGATCAACAAGCAAATGATGGACAAGTACAAGGACATTCTGATGCAGTATACGAAGGAGCTCGAGAAGCTCGACGAGCAGTTCCAGCGCCACCGGCTCCGGCCGCCAGTGTTCCGGAACCACCCGCCAGTGGCGGGAGCGATCAGCTGGGCGAGAGCGCTCTACTTGCGCGCCAAGAAGCCGATCCTACGCTTCCGCGCCATGAACGACTTGCTTCGAAGCCCCCTCGGCGAGGGCGTCAAGGACAAGTACCTCGTCTTTGCCCGTGCTGTCGACGCGTACATTAAGCAGCTGCACAAGGAGTGGCGAGACAAAGTGCCCGCGCTCACGAACGAGTGCCTCAAACAGCCCATCCTTGGCCCAAAGCTCCTAGAAGCCGGCAAGTCGGACACTGGTTCGATGACGTACAAGCTGCCACCACCGCCATACTATGCGAACTTTGCACCGGAGCTCACGATGATCATCAAAGAAGCCAAGTTTCTCGACCGCCTGGGCTTTGAGATCCCAGAAGAGGCCCTGAACGTGACGCTGCAGGACGACAAGTATCACCAGTACGTCCAGGAGCTGACGTTGATGCTCCGGCAGTACGACGCGCTGCTGGCAGGGCTCACGCCCGTCGAGACGCACTTGCTCAAGACGCAACTCAAGGACCTCGAAGACGTGCTCCGCGTTGGCTTCTCGCCGCTCAACTGGAACTCCCAGCGCGTATTGAGCTTCATTGAGCACTGCAGCAAGGCGTTGAACCAGTTTGCGAACCTCGTGAGCCAGATCCACAAGAGCAGCAAGATGGTCGAAGACATTGTCGTTGGCATTGAAGGCACCCTGCTGATCAAGATCGACGACTTTGAAGAGGGCGTCGTGACGGAAGTCGGCGAGTTCTACGAGCTCGTTGAGCGCAACCGGATGCAGCGCATCGACGAGCTCGTTCAGAGCTACCGCTCGATCGGTCCGCTGCTGATTAAGGTCGAGGAGATCGTTGCAGGCGTGAACACGGGGGCGAGCCCCAAGATGGCGACGTACTACATGTATTGGGAGCGTCGTATCTTCAATGCGATCACCAAGATGATCATTGCGTCCATGACAACGTTCCAGGCGCTGCTCAACGTGCACACGAAAGACCTGAGCAGCAGTGCGAGCAGCGGGATGGGCATGTCGACAAGCAGCGGGCTCGGTGGCAGTAGCGGGGGCGGGAGTCGGAGCCGGTCCGAGGAAGTGAGCAAGCTCAAGCGACCGCCGCTCTGCAAAGTCAAAGCCACGATGAACGGCAAGGACATTGTCGTCACGCCGTCGCTCTCCGACATGTACAAGTTCTTGAGCAAGTCCGTGAAGCACATTGTCGAGAGCGCAAAGGCGTTCATCCGGTGGATGCACGGGACGTGCCGGGAGACAGAGCCGCTCGTTGTGAGCGAAGACGAAGAGCCGGTCACGTTCACGTTCTACTCGGACATTTCGCAGAACCCGTACGTGATCAAGATGACGCTGTCGCTGAACCAAGAGATCCACAAGGTGTTCAACCTCGTGAACCGGTATCTCGACAGTTGGCGGCGCTACGACACCGTCTACAACCTCTGGAACTCGAAACGCCGGAGCGCGCTCGAGAAGCTCGCCGACAAGAAGCCGCCGTGCGTGTACTTTGACACGCGCATGGCGCAGTACTCGCGACTCGCAGAGTCGGTGCGCGGCCAGCCGACGGAGAAAGACACGGACTTCCTACAGATCAACTGCGCACCGGTGGCGATCGCGGTCGCCAAGCAGACAGAGATGTGGAAAGACGACTACGGCAAGATCCTGTACGACCTCTCTGTGAAGAAGCTGCTCGCGCTCACTGCAACGATCGAACAGCTCGAGAGCGAGCTCGAGGCCGTGCCAGGCGACCTCGAGTCGCTCAAGAAGGTGCTCAACGTGGTCGCGAGCATCGCGAACCGGAGCATGGAAGTCGAGCTCGAGTACGCAGACATCTCCGAGTGCTACCGTACGCTGCAGACGTACGGGATCCCTGTCGACGCTGCAGAGAGCGCGCGTGCGTTCGGGCTCGAAGCGCGCTGGCGTGGCTTGTGCCTTGCAGCCAAGACCAAGGACCTCCGACTCGTCAAGGTGAAGGACCAGTTCCGAGGCGTGACGAAGCAAGACGCGGTCGCGTTCGCGGACGAGTGCAAGCAGATGAAGAAGGCGTTTTACGAAAGCGGACCAGCGACCAGCGCCTCGGACCTCGACGCGGGGCTCGAGCTGCTCGCAGCGTTCCAGAAGCGCCTCGCAGGCTTTCGAACGCAGCGCCAGCAGCTTGCGAACGCAGAGAACCTCTTTGCGCTCGCGATTTCGTCGTACCCCGAGCTCCAGGAGCTCCAAGAAGCGCTCGAGAAGCAGCAGCAGATCTACGCGCTGTATGCAGAGGAGAAGGAGTTCATTAGCAACCTCGGTGGGATGCTCTGGGTCGAGCTCGACGTGCCAGCGATGACGAAAGGCCTCGACGAGCTCGAGAAGCGGTGTCGCAAGTTTCCCAAAGACCTCAAAGCCATGTCGACGTTTGTCGAAGTGGAGAAGCAGATCCTGGCGTTCAAAGACAGCATCCCGCTCATCCAGAGCCTCAAGAACGACGCGTTGAAGCCGCGCCACTGGGACGAACTCATGGCCGTGACGACTGTGCGCTTCGAGATGAACGCCAAGACGTTCACGCTCGGTCATCTCTTTGCCATGAAGCTGCATCGGTTCTCGACTGAGATTGGCGAGATCGTGAACGCTGCGATGCAGGAGCAGAAGATCGAGCAAGAGATCCTCAAGATCGAAGACGCGTGGGCGAAAGCCGTGCTTGAGCTTGTCAAGTACAAGAAGAACGGTACCGATCGTGGCTGGGTACTGCGTGCGGCCGATGAGCTCAAGGTCACACTGGAAGACCACATGCTGAACCTCCAGACGATGTCGGGCTCGCGCTTCATTACGAGCTTCGCGGAGCGCGTGCGCAAGTGGGAGAAGCGCCTGAGCGTCGTGAACGAATGCCTCGACGTCTGGTTTGTCGTGCAGCGCAAGTGGATGTACCTCGAAAGCATCTTTGTCGGCGCGGAAGACATTCGGCAGCAGCTCCCCGACGAAGCCAAAAAGTTTGACGCGATCGACAAAGCGTGGAAAGCCATCATGGCGGCGACGTACAAGAACGCAAACGCAGTGGACGCGTGCGCCGCAGAGAACCGTGTGGAGACGCTCGAGAGCCTCTCCGAACGGCTCGACAAGAGCCAGAAGTCGCTCAGCGACTACCTCGACACGAAGCGCAATGCGTTCCCGCGCTTCTTCTTCATCTCGGACGACGAGCTCTTGAGCGTGCTCGGATCGTCGGACCCAACGTCGATCCAAGTGCACATGCTCAAGCTCTTTGACAATGTCAAGCTGCTCACGTTTGCTCGGAACAACAAGAGCGTGAGTGCGATGGAGAGCGCGGAGGGCGAGGGCTTTGCGTTCCGGACGTTCGCAAGCGTCGACGGCCCAGTCGAGTCCTGGATGACTGGCGTTGAGAACGAGATGCGCGTGACGCTCCAGCGCATTGCGAAAGAAGGCGTGTTTGGTTACGCGCGCATGGACCGGCCAGCGTGGCTGGAAGACGTGCTCGGGATGGTCGGGCTTGTGGGGTCCCAGATCTGGTGGACGTGGGAAGTCGAAGACGTGTTCCGGCGGGTCAAAGATGGGAACAAGTACGCGATGAAGGAGCTGGAAACGAAGCTCACGACGCAGTTGAACGAGCTCGTGCGGCGCGTGCGCGAGCCGCTCGAGAAGCTCACACGCAAGAAAGTGAACACGCTCTTGATCATTGACGTCCACGCGCGCGACATTGTGGACGCGTTCGTGCGCGACAGTGTGCTGCACGAAAAGGAGTTTGCATGGGAGTCCCAGCTCCGGTTCTACTGGAAGAAAGACGTGGACGACGTCGTGATCAGTCAGTGCACAGGCACGTTTCGCTACGGCTACGAGTACATGGGGCTCAACGGCCGCCTCGTGATCACGCCGCTCACAGACCGGTGCTACATGACACTCACGCAAGCGCTGACGTTCAAACTTGGCGGATCCCCTGCTGGTCCGGCCGGCACCGGCAAGACGGAGACTGTGAAGGACCTCGCCAAGTCGCTCGCACTGCCTTGCTACGTGATCAACTGCGGCGAAGGGCTCGACTACAAGGCCATGGGCAGCATCTTCTCGGGACTCGTCCAGGTCGGCGCATGGGGCTGCTTTGACGAGTTCAACCGCATCAACATCGAAGTGCTCTCAGTCGTCTCGGCCCAGCTCCGAGCGATCCAGAACGCGCTCAACTACGACCGGCCGACGTGCGACATTGGCTTTGGCGCGGAGATTGCGATCCACCGCACGGCGGGCTTTGCGACGTGCGGCTTCTTCATCACGATGAACCCCGGCTACGCTGGACGCACGGAGCTCCCGGACAACCTCAAAGCGCTCTTCCGGCCCGTGACGATGATCGTCCCGGACCTGCTCCAGATCTGCCAGATCATGCTCTTCTCCGAGGGCTTCGAAAATGCTGTCGCGCTCGCAAAGAAGATGACTGTGCTCTACAAACTCTCGCGCGAGCAGCTCTCGAAGCAGTACCACTACGACTTTGGTCTGCGTGCGCTCAAGAGCGTGCTCGTCATGGCCGGCGCACTCAAGCGCGAGTACAGCGCCATGAGCGAAGACCTCGTGCTCATGCGTGCGCTCCGTGACAGCAACATGCCCAAGTTTGTGTTTGAAGACGTCCCACTCTTCCGCGGCCTAATCAACGACCTCTTCCCTGGCCTCGACTGTCCGCGTGTCGGCTACGCAGCACTCACGGACGCGATCGAGCACGAGCTCGCGGCCGGCGAGTACGTCACGACCGACGCGACAGCGCACAGTGAGCAAGTGGACAAGATCATTCAAATGTACGAGACGATGCTCGTGCGCCACACGACCATGATCGTCGGACCGACTGGCGGCGGGAAGACGCTTGTGCTCAATACGCTTGCAGCCGCGGCCAAGAGCGCACTCGACGAGGTCGTGAAGGTCTTTGTGCTCAATCCCAAGGCGCAGCCGATCGCTGAGCTCTACGGTACAATGGACCCGGTCACGCGCGACTGGACTGACGGTGTGCTCTCGAAGCTCTTCCGCGAGCTCAACCAACCGCTGCCAGCCGGGAAGGAGAACGAGAAGCGCTGGCTCATCTACGACGGCGACGTCGACGCAGTCTGGGTCGAGAACATGAACAGCGTCATGGACGACAACAAGCTCCTCACACTCCCGAACGGCGAGCGCATTCGTCTCCAGAGCCACTGCTCGATGATCTGCGAGACGTTCGACCTCCAGTACGCGTCGCCAGCCACGATCAGCCGTTGCGGCATGGTCTGGGTCGACCCCAAGAACTTGGGCTACCGGCCGTACTTTGAGCGCTGGCTCAAGAAGAAGTACCCGCTCGCAGCAGCGACGGCCTCGACACCTGGCGACAGTAGCGACGTGTCGCTGCCGCCGCTCGAACGCGCGGTGTTGCTCGAGCTGTTTGACAAGTACGTCCCACGCTGTATCGACTTTGTCCTCGAAGGCGTAGTGAGCAAAGACGAGATCGTGGCCAAGTGCCAGCAAGTGATCCCGATCAGCAAGATGGAGCTGTGCAAACAGCTCGCGAACGCGCTCGACTCGTTCCTCCCAGCGCCTGGCGACAACGCACTCGACCCAACGAGTGGTCGTGGGGACATTGAAGGCGTCTTCCTCTTCAGCATGGTCTGGTCGCTCGGAGCTGCGCTTGTCGGAGGCAGCCGGCCACGGTTCGACGACTTTGTGCGCAAGATCGCTGAGTGTTCGCTCCCGGCAACGAGTCTGTACCAGAACTTCTACAACGTCGAGACACACAAGTGGCAAGCGTGGGAGTCCCGCGTCTTGCCGTACGCAGAGCCAGCGCCGTTCAACTTCTCCCACGTGTTCGTGCCCACGACTGACTCGGTGCTCTACAGCTTCATTCTCTCCAGCTGCATGAAGACCGAGCGGCCGATCCTGTTTGTGGGCGAGAGTGGCACCGCCAAGACTGTGACGATCCAGAGCTACCTCAAAGACCTCGACCCGCAGACGTGTGCGACGCTCGGACTCAACTTCTCGAGCCGCACGAGTAGCCTAGACGTGCAAACGAACCTCCAAGCGAACGTTGACAAGCGGTCCGGTAAGATCTACGGCCCACCAGCAGGGAAGAAGCTCGTCGTGTTTGTCGACGACCTCAACATGCCCAAAGTCGACTTGTACGGCACGCAGCAGCCAATCGCCCTTCTCCACTTTGTCATGAACCGTGGGAGCATGTACGACCGCGGCAAAGACCTCGACCTGCGTATCCTGAAAGACCTCCTCTTTGTCGGCGCAATGGGGCCCCCAGGTGGTGGCCGGAACCCCGTCGACCCGCGCTTTGTCGCGCAGTTCAACGTGTACAACCTCACCCCGCCGACGAAGGACGTGCTCCGGCAGATCTACGGCTCGATCGTCACGACGTACTTGCGCAACTTTAGCGACGACGTAAAAGACAAGGCCGTGCACCTCACGGACGCCCTCTTGCGCTTCTTTGAGTTTGTCGTCGAGAAACTCCCGCCCACACCGTCCAAGTTCCACTACATCTTCAACCTCCGTGACCTCGGCCGCGTGTGCGAAGGCCTGTGCATGGCGACGCCCGACAAGTTCGACCGTGGCCACAGCGTCGTGCGGCTCTGGCGCAACGAAGTCAAGCGCGTCTTCTGCGACCGGCTCACGAGCGATGCCGACAACGCACTGTGCGACGCTGCAATCGCGGCAGTGCTACGCGAAAGCTTCCCAGCGGACGCAGACACCGCGCTCGCAGACCCGATCATCTTTGGCGACTACGCAGACTGCGTTGGCCGCATCACGGGCCAAGCGACCGAGGACGCGCGGCTGTACCAAGACATGGACTCGTACAAGCGCATCCGCGGCATCTTTGACGAAGCGCTCGAGACGTACAACCTCGACAACAAGCCCATGGCGCTCGTGCTGTTTGAGATGGCGCTCGAACACCTATCACGGCTCTTACGTATCATCCGGAACCCGCTCGGCCACGCACTGCTCATTGGCGTCGGCGGTAGCGGCAAACAGAGCCTCTCGCGGCTTGCGGCGTTCACGGCTGGCTACGATCTCTTTGAGATCTTCCTCACGCGCGGGTACGGCGAGGCCGAGTTCCGTGAGAACCTCAAAGACCTTTACCGTCGCCTCGGGCGGACTCGCGTCGTGTTTCTCTTTACCGATGCCCACGCGGTCGAAGAAGGCTTCCTCGAGTTCATCAACAACATGCTCACGACCGGCATGGTCCCAGCGCTCTTTGAGCAGGACGAGAAGGACGCGCTCTCGAGTCTCGTGCGCGACGAAGTCAAAGGCGCCGGTCTCGTCGAGACGAGCGACAACTGCTGGAAGTTCTACATCAACCGCTGTCGACAGCACCTCCACGTGGTGCTCGCCATGTCGCCGTCCGGGAGTACACTCCGCACACGGTGCCGCAACTTCCCCGGTCTCGTGTCAGCGACTGTGATTGACTGGTTCTTCCCGTGGCCCGAGGACGCTCTGCGCAACGTCGCACAGTACTTCCTCGCTGAGGAGACGACAGTTCGCGACGACCTGCGTGCACACGTGACCGACCACCTCGTTCACGCGCACTTGCGGGTCGTCGCAGTCGCCCATCAGTTCGCCGACGAGCTGCGCCGGTTCTACTACGTCACACCAAAGAACTACCTCGACCTCATTGCCAACTACCGCTTGCAGCTCAAAGACAATAACGTCAAGGTGAGCGCTGGCATCGCCCGCCTCCGTGGCGGACTCACGAAGCTCAGCGAGGCTGCGCAAGCAGTCGACCGCATGCAAGCCGAGCTGAGCGAGAAGAAAGTCGTCGTGGACGAGAAGACGCTCGCGTGCGAAGCGCTCATCAAGACGATCGAAGAGAAGTCGAGCGTCGCGACAAAGCAGCAAGAAGCGGCCGCGGCGACGCAGATTGCGTGCGAGAAGGCGGCGGTCGTGATCACAAAAGAGAAAGAAGAAGCCGACTTGGCGCTGCTCGAGGCGCTCCCGGCGGTCGAAGCCGCCGCCGCGGCGCTCCAGGACCTGTCGAAAGCCGACTTGACAGAGATCAAGTCGTTCGCGTCACCGCCACCGCTCGTCATGTCGGTGTGCATGTGTGTCTTGATCCTCAAGCCAACGGGACAGGAGCTGGAGCTCGACTGGAAAGGCGCCAAAGTGATGCTGAGCAACCCGAACTTACTTGGGCTCCTCAAAGAGTACGAGAAGGACAAGATCTCGTCCAAGATGATCACGAAGATCAAGACGTTCTTCAAGAACCCCGACCTGAACGTCGAGACCATGAAGTCGATCTCCAAGGCCGGCGCTGGGCTCCTCATCTGGCTCGTTGCGATCGTCAAGTACTACGACGTCGCGAAGAACGTCGAGCCACTCAAGCTCAAGGTGAAGACAATGGAAAAAGAGCAGGCAGTGAAGGAGCAGGAGCTCGCAGATCTCACAGAGACGCTCCAGCGGCTCAAGACGGAGCTCGACACGCTCTCGACGCAGTTCCAAGAAGCCAACTCAGAGCTCCAAGGGCTCAAGACGCAAGCCGACCAGATGCAGAAGCGACTCGCAGCAGCGAGTAAGCTCCTCGCTGGCCTCGCGTCCGAGAAGGGCCGGTGGACAAAGGACGTCGACAACTTGAACCTCCAAGGCGAGCGACTGATTGGCGACTGCCTACTCACGGCGAGCTTCTTGAGCTACGCAGGCGCGTTCAGCTTTGACTACCGCACGCAGCTCATCTACGAGGACTTTTACCGCGACATTGTCGCTCGGCAGCTGCCTGTGACGGACCCGTTCCGGCTCGAGAGCTCGCTCACGAACGACGCGACGATGCAAAAGTGGGTCTCTGAAGGGCTCCCAGCCGACGAGCACTCGGTGCAGAACGGCATCTTGACGACGAAAGCGAGCCGCTTCCCGCTCTGCATTGACCCACAACAGCAGGCCGTGAGCTGGATAAAAAAGAAGGAGGAGAAGCACAACCTAACCGTCAAGACGCTGAGCGACGCGGACTTTATGAAGCACCTCGAGCTCGCGATCCAGTTTGGGAACCCGTTCCTGTTTGAAAGCGTCGACGAAGAGCTCGATCCGATCCTCGACCCTGTGCTCGAGAAGAGCACGTTTGTCGAAGGCTCGCAGCGGTTCATCAAGCTCGGCGACAAGAACGTCGAGTGGGACCCGAACTTCCGGCTCTACTTCACGTCGAAGCTCGCGAACCCACACTACTCGCCCGAGGTCATGGGCAAGACCATGATCGTTAACTACAGCGTTACGCAAGGCGGACTCGCGAACCAGCTCTTGAACGTCGTGGTCGGCCACGAGCGGCCCGACCTCGAAGAGCAGTACCGCGACCTCGTCACGGAGATGTCGGAGAACACGCAGATGATCGTCGAGCTCGAAGATACGCTCCTCCGCGAGCTCTCGAGCAGCTCGGGGAACATTCTCGACAATGAAGAGCTCATTGCGACACTCGAAGAGACGAAGAACAAAGCGACGGAGATCGGCTCGAAGCTCGAGCTCTCGAGCTTCACGAAAGACGAGATCACGAAAGCGCGCGCAGTGTACACGCCCGTCGCCGTGCGCGGCTCGATCATGTACTTTGCCATGTCGGCGCTCTCGACGATCATGAAGATGTACG
Organism: Globisporangium megalacanthum; assembly: GCA_023334115.1. Lineage (NCBI taxonomy): Eukaryota > Oomycota > Peronosporomycetes > Pythiales > Pythiaceae > Globisporangium > Globisporangium megalacanthum. The sequence continues at coordinate 26,640 of JAASGD010000077.1, forward strand.
AGATCTCGCTCGCATCGTTCCTTGGCGTGTTCCACAACGCGCTCGCGAACGCCAAGCGCGACGTCGTGCTCGAGAAGCGGCTACGTTTCATGATGCAGTCGATCACCGAGATGATGTACGACTACACGTGCACGGGCATCTTTGAGCGGCACAAGCTCATGTTCTCGTTCCAGATGACGGGCATGATCATGGCAGCCGCAGGCGAGCTCAACCGTGCGGAGCTCGACTTCTTCCTCAAGGGTGACACGTCCCTCGACGCCGCCGCGCAGTCCAAGCCCGAGTCGCTTACGTGGATGTCTGCGGCCGGGTGGAAGGACTTGCTGTGTCTCAGCAAGCTCAACGAGAGCTTCAGTGCGCTGCTGCCCGACTTCCTCGCGAACGTGAGCGAGTGGAAGCACTGGTACGACCTCGAAGCACCAGAAGCGAGCGCACTCCCGTGCAGCTACTCGGACATGCTCTCGGGTCTGCAGAAGCTGCTCGTCTTCCGGTGTTTCCGACAGGACCGCGTCTACAACGCCATGAAGCTCTTTGTGGTGAGCGTGATGAGCGAGAAGTACGTGCAGCCGCCAGTGCTCGACTACGCGCGCATCTACAACCAGAGCGCCGCGACGTCGCCGATCGTGTGCATCCTAAGCCCCGGTGCCGATCCGCAGAGTGACATCCAGACACTAGGAGAAGAGCTCGGGTTCGCTGGCCACCGGTTCAAGTTCCTTGCTCTCGGACAAGGCCAAGGTCCACTCGCAGAGCAGATGCTTGAAGCCGGCTACACGCGCGGCCACTGGGTGCTGCTCCAGAACTGCCACTTGCTCGCGAGCTGGCTGCGCACGCTCGAGAAGATGCTGCTGGCGATGCACAAGCCCCACAAAGACTTCCGGCTCTGGCTCACGACGGAGCCAACGGACCGGTTCCCGCTCGGGATCCTCCAGCGGTCGCTCAAAGTCGTGACGGAGCCTCCAGACGGACTCAAGCAGAACATGCGCAGTCTGTACGCAAAGCTCGACCAAGCGACACTCGAGGAGTGTCCACACGCTGCGTTCCGCAGCGTTGTGTACGTGCTCTGCTTCCTGCACGCTGTCGTGCTCGAGCGTCGCAAGTACGGCAAGATCGGCTGGAACGTGAGCTATGACTTTAACGAGTCGGACTTTAACATCTCGCGCAAGCTCTTGAGCTTGTACCTGTACAAGGCGTTCGTGGACGGCGATGAGCAGCTCCCGTGGGGTTCGCTCAAGTACCTCATCGGGGATGCCATGTACGGCGGCCGTGTGAGCGACGACTACGACCGCCGCATCCTCACGACGTACCTCTCCGAGTACATGGGCGACTTCCTCTTCGACGACTGCCAGCCGTTCTACTTTAGCCAGTCGGGCTTCGACTACTGCCTCCCAGCAGCGACCGGTGACATTGATGCGTACACACAGATGGTGGAGACGCTGCCGCTCACGAACAGTCCGGCAGTGTTTGGGCTGCATCCGAACGCTGAGATCGGGTACTATACGAACATGTCCAAGTCTGTCTGGCGCGACCTCATCAGTCTCCAGCCGCGCTCGGCGCAGTCGGGGGCCGGCATCTCGCGCGAAGAGTACATTGGGAACGTCGCGAGCGACATCCAGTCCAAGGTCCCCGAGCAGGTCGACGTCGACTTGATTCGCAAACGGCTCGGTGGCACACCAACGCCAACTCAGGTCGTGCTGCTCCAGGAACTCGACCGGTGGAACATGCTCACCGCCAAGATGGCGGCGTCGCTAAGCGACTTGCAGAAAGCGCTCGTGGGTGAGATCGGCATGAGCGACGAGCTTGACGCTGTCGGTAATGCGTTGTACGACGGCTTCTTGCCCAACATGTGGCGATCGCTGTGTCCAAAGACCGAGAAGCCACTCGGGAGCTGGATGGAGCACTTCACACGGCGCTTTGCGCAGTACATGAGCTGGGTCGAGCACGGCGACCCCAAGGTCGTGTGGCTCTCTGGACTCGGCATTCCAGAGTCATACCTGACGGCCATGGTCCAAGCCACCTGTCGTGCACGCAACTGGCCGCTCGACAAATCGACGCTCTACACTAAAGTGACATCGTTCACCGACAGCGCGCACGTGGCCGAGGGTCTGGACATGGGCTGCTACGTGAGCGGGTTGTTCCTCGAAGGCGCGTCGTGGGACCTCACGGGGAGTTGTCTTGCGCCACAGCACCCAAAGAAACTCATTGAAGAGCTCCCGATCCTGCAAGTGATCCCAGTCGAAGCGAATCGGCTCAAGTTGCAAAACACGTTCCGCACACCCGTGTACGTGACGCAGTCGCGACGTAACGCCATGGGTGTTGGGCTCGTGTTTGACGCTGACCTTTTCTCGCACGAGCACGCGAGCCACTGGGTGCTCCAGGGCGTCGCACTCTGCCTCAACACGGACTCGTAGCAGGTTCCGGAGCGTTTAAAGCAGAGCCGAACTGTTTGTTCCCTTCCTCCCATTGCTGGCAAGCACAAGTGCGCATTCACTCTTCTTGTCGACATTTTCACTGCAGTTGTATTTCGAAGTACTACTGCACTGTACGTAGTACCACTGTACCACTGTACTTTGTAGATATATTTGGTGATTCCACGCAACAATCGTTTCTCGGGTATCGCTCGATCAGCTACCTAATCGTCCAGGACCTCCGCCAGATCATTGCGACGCAATGGTAACGCTGGCGGGCGTCTTCACGTGGATTCGCAACCTCTGGACGGCCACGCAAGTCGAGCTCCACGGACAGTACTCGCTCGATCGCCTGCGCAACTACAACACGTACGCCACGACGGCCAGCTCTGCTCGCGTCTTCGCGGCGTGTCTGCTCACGCCGTTCCCGTGCCTCATCCAAATGTCGCTCATCGACGCAGCACCGCTACAGCGCCCGGACAAAGGCGCGAATGCCAACTATGTCTACTGGGTGCGCAACTTCGCGTGTCAATTCCTCATGACGGCCATGATGCTTGGACAATTCCGGCTGTGTGTACCCGGACTCTCGCTTAGCATCTACCGCTTGGTCGTCACGTCGGTGGTCGCAACGATCGGATCAGTCGGCTTCCAGTTCTTGATGTCGCGCGTCGTCGGCTTTCCACTCCCGTTCGGTATCGTGGCCGGCACACCGCCGTGGTTTGCGACCTTGTGCATCGCCTTCGCATACTACTTCGGAACACAGCTGCGCAGCAACGCCCGCTTTCGTGCCGACCTGTCCAACTACTTTGCTGTCTTCACGCTGCAAGTGTTATTCACATTCGTATTGCCAGCGTACATCTCTGGGTTCCAAGCGATCGGCTCGGTGGCACAGAACGCGTACTTGATCTTGATGCCGCTCTTCAAGATCGCGTTCAAGAACTGGATGAGCAAGTACCTCTGCGACTTGGACGACAAGCGACCTGAAATCGTGATCTTCGCCATTGAGATCTTCAACGCGCTCTACGTCGCGTGCTGCATGCAGATCGCCATGTCATTCAGCACGACCGTGGTGCTCATTCTCATCGACAGCTTCCAGGCGTGGCTCTCGATCCGCGACGTCAACCTCGCACTGGACGAGATGAATGTGTTCATGGACGCGATTCCATCCGGTCATCCATGGGAGAGAATGAGCTTCGTCGAGATCGCGCTGGTCATTATCGACGAAGACGAACAAGTACGGATGCACCCGCTGCTTCGTCCGTCTCATAGTGAGCCACGTGACTGTGGTTCGTTGCCCGCCGGGCCGAGCGCAAGGCTGTCGCAAGTTGTCCCGTTTAGCAACGACTCGAAGGCGATACGAACTGGTGGTACACCACCGCTTTCAGCGTGGAAGAACAACGCGAAGTCGACGAACGACTCCGACACCAATGCCTTCAGCGATGCTCAGCGACTTCACTTTGTGCTCAAGGCGACGAACCTGCTCTTCACGACCGAGTTCATACTACTCGTCGAGTACACAGAGGTCATCATCCCGATCATTTACAGTACGTTGTTCTCTTGCATTGACTGCTTGTCGAGCCAAAGGAGAGCTCGACCGTGTCGCCGACCAAACTGACTGACACACTGTGCTCCTTTCTGAGCCGCAGGCACGTACATCGCCACAGCATACCACTTGCCAAACCGCGAGTACTACGCGCAGCTCGCCAAGATGGACACATCTCAGCTCCTCCACACGATCTCGAGCATGCTCACTTACGCGGGTTTCGAGTTCCTCTCGTTCCTCATGATGTCCTACATCCTCCAAAAGAAGCTCCAGATCAAGCCGATCCGGCAGCTTGCATTCGTGCTTGACAACCAGTGGACGATGGTGCAGTCGAAGCTCTCCATGAGTTTGTTCTATGTTGTAAACATGTCGCTCGCCCATTTCGGTACGTGGGTAGTGTGCTTGTCTGCTCGTGTGCTCGATCGCTGCTGGCCGCTGGTTTCCTCGTGTCACTAAATGGTGTGCGCGCTGCTGTCGCGACGGCCGCCGGGTCTTGCTCCGACCATGTCGACTTGCTATTGTGGTTATGCCGATGTTTGAAACAGGCGCCGACTTCAGCTTCAAGTTCGCGTGGCTGCAATCACCGCCTTCAGGATAGCACAAGAAAGACTACTGTACGCTGACGTCCTTGTCAACAAGCAACTTGTACACTTGCACACACAAGTACAGAGCTTAATGAGAACTAACACTTTTCGAAATGTCATCTTCAGTCACAGGGCTAACTCTCTGATAGAGACCTTGGTTTGGTGGCCTTCAGCTTGATGTTTCGTGTGGTATTCCGGCCCGAGAACATAACCAAGCTGCTCCGACGCCTTGGACGTCATCTGAGCTTGGTTCAGCACAGCAATGTTCACGCGAACTTTGTCGAAGGTCAACTTTACCTTCAGGTTGAGCCGGACGTGCACAATACATATTGTGCAATAAATATTGTGTTTAGCGCCTATTACAGTACACTTGCTTTTTCCACACGCAAACAAACAGCGCAAGTCGGAACTTGCAGCTTCTGCCGTAATGAGCGCCGCGGGCATGAGCGCGTCGCGCATCAGCGAGCGCCAGCGCAGCTTCAAGAAGGGCATCGACGCGGACGCAACGCGCCGCCGCCGCGATGGGGCTACTGTACAGATCCGCAAGAGCATCAAGGAGGAACGGCTGAACCAGCGGCGGCGCATGAGCGCGTCGGTGAGTGAGCACCTCGCATTCTTATTTCCTAGTGCGGAGCGTCGCCAGCTGACGACGTGTGTGGCGCCAGGTGGATTTCCACGGAATCGATGACAGTATGGTCGTGACCAGCGGCAGATCGAGCGCCAAGAAGGCGAGCGGTGTCACAGTACGTCATTTAACTGTCAAACACGCCGAGGACCAGAATGGGTGGAGGAGACAGTGCTGATTATGTACCCACTGCCTGCAGATACAGGATCTACCGAGGATTGCAGCGATGATCCAGTCGCTCGACCCGATGGAGCAGACTGCGGCCGTTGCGAAGCTGCGGCGGCTGCTCTCGCTCGGTACGTTGACTCCTGACTCACGTGGTGACCTAACTGGGGTGAGTAGGTACGTAGGTGGTGGCTCACTCTCTCTCTCTGTATGTATCTAAATATGGTCTGGGTAGAGAACAACCCGCCAATCCAAGAGGTGATCAGCCTCGGCGTCGTCCCGCTCCTCGTCGGCTTCCTCCGTCTCCACGACAAGCCCGAGCTGCAGTTTGAAGCCGCGTGGGCACTCACGAACATTGCGTCCGGCACGTCGCAGCACACGCAAGTCGTGATCGCGAGCGGCGCTGTGCCGGTGTTTTGCGAGCTCTTGCTGTCGCCGAACGACGACGTGTGCGAACAGGCCGTGTGGGCGCTTGGGAACATCTCGGGCGACTCGCCACAGTGTCGCGACCTCGTGCTCAGCGCTGGCGCCATGATGCCGCTGCTCGCTGTGCTGCGTCGCAGTGCCGGCAAGATGAGCATTCTCCGGAACGCGACGTGGACGCTGTCGAACTTTTGCCGCGGGAAGCCGAAGCCGGACTTTAACCTTGTGAGCCCCGCGCTGCTGCTGCTGCCGCACTTGATCTTCTCGCCTGACGAAGAGGTGACGACCGACGCGTGCTGGACGCTCTCGTACCTCTCGGACGGCCGGACCGAGTGCATCCAAGCAGTGGTGGACGCAGGCGTGTGCAGCAAAGTCGTGGACCTGGTGAGCCACAATCTCACGTCGATCCAGACCCCAGCGCTACGCACAGTCGGTAATATTGTGACTGGCGACGAGCACCAGACACAGGCGATGCTGAACCTCGGTGTGCTGCCGCGCCTCGTGCCGCTGCTCAAGCACGAGAAGAAGCTGATCCGGAAGGAGGCGTGCTGGGCGATCTCGAACATCACGGCTGGCACACAGAGCCAGATCCAAGAGGTGATTGACGCGGACATTGTCGGACCGCTTCTGTTCCAGCTCGCGTGTGTCGAGTTTGAAGTGCGTAAAGAGGCGGCGTGGGCGATCTCGAACGCCACGTCTGGCGGTTCGCCTGACCAGATCAAGTACCTCGTGCACCAAGGTTCGTAAGGCTTGGCTTGGCTTGGCTTGTGTGGCTCGTCCTGGCACTCTTGTACTTACTATGCATGTGGGATGGTGTGACGACACGTCAGGCTGCATCCCGCCACTTGTAAAGCTCCTCGAGACCCAAGACGCACAGGTGATTAAAGTCTGTCTGGACGCATTGGAGAACATCCTGCGACTGGGCGAAGCGGAGCGCACGATCGACGGCGATAACCGGATGGCGACGTACGTGGAAGAGGCGGAAGGCGTAGAAATCATCCAGAACCTCCAGTACCACCAGAACGAAGGTGCGGGCGGGCGTGTGGGTGTTTGAGCGTGTGGGTGTTGGGTGATTGGGTGATTGGATGGGTTTTGATGGTGGACGCGTTGCTTGCCTCAGAGTTGTATGAACAAGCAGTGCGCATCATCCGTGAGTACTTTGACGGCGAGGACGACGACGAGCTGGACGACATGGCGCCAGAGATCGACTTTGACTCGCGGCAGTTTGCGTTTGGCATCGTCGACGGCTTCACGGACAATGGTCAGCCGCACCCGTTCAACTTCTGAGCCAAGTGGCCGGTAGCCACGTCGAGTCAGCGTGGAGTGCGACCAGCAGAATGCAGGTCGTTTTGAGCAGGTGGTCGGTCGGTCGTTTAGTCTTTCTTTCGTGTATTCAGGCGCTGGTTCCCAAGCGTTCGTCCTCATTCTTCATCTCTTGCTTTCTCGCTCATTCTCTCTTCTCACAGCTCGTGTTCGGTCCAAAAGGCTCCCAAACAAACGCTCTCTCGACTGCCACAACTGCAGTCAGTGGCTCATACTCACTCGCCCGCTTCCAGCACCCAACCTGCAGACGTTGCGGCTGCTCAGGATCCGACTCGGTGGTCGTTGTCGTTACGGAATGGGAGCACGAAGCAAGTTGAAGAAGCGAACAAGCGAGAAAAAAGAGAGGGAAGACCGTCTACGCTTCTCCTCGTAGTTGTCCTTCAGTCTCGTCCTCGTATCCTGTCTTGTGAGCGAGCAGCGCCTTTGTTACTCGGACAGGTACGTCGGCACCACGAGGATGTGCCACTGGTGCAACCAGCAGCACGCCCAGAAGAGCCACAGGCAGACGCCCGTCATGAACGCCAGCAGTGTGAATATTCTGCAGCGCACACAGTACACAGTGGTGCCAGTCGCGTTGTCATGACCACCACATTCGATCAATAGACACCATCGCGAGGATCCAGCGAATCAGAGAGAGAAGCGCGCGTGGGACGTACGAGGCGTTCTCCTTGTTCATCTTGCCAGTGACGCCCATGGCCATGCCGGCAAAGACCGCGAGCATAGTGAGCACAAAGTACGTGATGGTGCCGGACATGAGCGGCGCTGGGATCTCCATCGTTGGCAAGCGGGCGGACGAGCGAGCGAGCAGTTGAAGAGCAGCTTGGTGTATGTGTGCGGCGCTTTTGAGCTTTTCTTTGTTTGCGAGCTAATTCGGGCCGGACCCAGTGATATTCTGTTTATCAATTAGAAATATGCTGTTGGATGGGACCCCTCTGTTTTAGTAAATTCCATTTTCACAGGAATTTCATGATTTGCCATTTTACGACTTGTGTTTGGATCGTAAAATGGCAAATCCATGAAATTCTTGTAAGAATGGAATTTACTGAAATTCCATTTTCACAAGAATATCATGGATTTACAGACAAGTTGTCTGAGACAACACACAGTTATAGCACCACAAAGGGAAGCGAAATTTACCAGTGTGACTCAACGTGGAACATACGTCAGGAACAGTTAATAACAAAATTTCTGTTACAAACTGGCTAGTATTACGGATTTTTTACAGCTCTTTGATATAAATTTTCAAAACCAATTTTATTTATCGGTTTAAAATTGGTTTTGAAAATTTACAAATGGTTTGAAACCTCATGAATTGGCAATGTGCTTGAACAAAAACTCAATAATGTAAGGAAATTGTGAATCGGGCCATCTTTACTTCGTTCTTGTGTTCTTGGGGACGACAACTTAAAGGAATTCGAAGTGATTTCAGTATGCAAACTTTGGTCCCTGAAAAGGATGTTCCACAACCCGATTTGTGCCACAACTGTGTGTGATCGAACTGTGTGTTGTCTGTGTACTGTACTAGTAATCAGTAAACGTGTCTTTAACACCCATTGTCTGAGTGAAGGACGCCGAAAAATTCCGACAAAAATAAAAAACACCGACAATTCTTATCAAAACACAAAGGCACTCGTGTGCAAATGCACCTGGTTCGTGAGGCTTGGACGCACGTGTTTGCAGCCTCTATCAAGCATCCCAGGCGCCAGCATTCAAAAAGGTAAATTTGCGTCCTCAAGATTATCATTTTTAGGTACCAGTGATTTGAGAAAATCACATTGTAAGAGTTTAAAAAGCAATTTGCCTTTTTGATCAGTATAGAGCATACATGATGTAACGCGCACGATTTGGTCACAAAACTAATTCTAATAATTAGCTATGAATGCGGCTTATACGTCAAAATCTCACAATCCTGTAATATAATATAATACAGGATTGTGAGATTTGACTGGACTTAGGCACTTTCTGCTTCATTTTGGACACATAAAGTGCAATACCGTCATACCACGAGACAAAATTACAAAATTTTCGGGAGCCGCCAGATCATAAGATTTTTACGAATGCCATCGCTTAGCTCATGCGCATCAGGCAGAAAATGTGTTTGAATGGTCCTGCTTGTATCTCGAAGAGCTTCCACGTGAATGGCTAACCTCGCTGACAAAGCAGTATTCGAAAAGTTTTTTCACAATAGAATACTATGTACGTGGCTTCGTATCCTTGACTCAGAGACTGGGTGTTAAACAGTCATTTCGAAAGGGTGTGGCATCACTTGACGAAAGCTGCCGATGGCACGCTCCGAAGTGATCTCATCTCAAGCCTTTATGGCTCGCTTGATCTTCACCAAGCGCTTTTCAGCAGGGGACTTGGCTTTGTCTGTTTCGTATAGCCACGTCGCTTGCAGTTTGCATTTAAGCGGGCCCATGATCCAACACCAATGCTCTGGTCTAAAGCATTATTGTTTGGTGGCAAAGCGGCCATCTCGCAGCACACCTCGCTCTCGAGCAAAAGCGCTAAGCGCCCAGATACATGACAGTCTAGGTTATCGAGAACTTCCACATATGGACCGTTACTCTTGTAGCGTAGCACATTAACCCCTCTAGCCCGAGGTCATATTCTGTATCCTACAGAATAAGCGCTGTATTTGATTAAATTAGACGTATAAACAGCTGTTTATAATGCTATTTGAAGACGTCTGACTCAAATCATCTCACAAGCCACTGTGATTGGCTGGAGGGCTCCAGCACATCCTTGCCACGTGGTGTTTTACTATGTTATGATTGATGGATGTATTCTGACCGATACTCTCTCATCCTCGACACATACATATCCTCTACAATTCGTTCACGTCGTCTGCTTGGCGGAGCAGCAAACAAGGAAGGAATTGCGGAGTGGACGCGTCTGAACGAATGAATAGAAGCATTCGCGCTTAATAGAGAGGCCATGAGTGCGAAAAATTGGCCAGTTCCTTACTGACCAAGGTTGAAGAAGAAGGAAGGACTGGCCAATTTATTCACGGTAAGTGCTGCTGCTCGCGCTACTCCAGCTCGCTCTCATTGTCTTCTCTACCTCACCACATTCGCTGCGCCGATTGCTGATACAGATACGCTTATATTTGCTCGGGATGTCCTCCCAGACGCTCTAACGAGGTGTTGAATCTGCGAGCACGGGAGCATGTGGCCTTGCTCCGTGCGCCGCATATGGCGATAGAACGACATGCGTCTACCGCCTTTGTCTCTTCTGTGCGGGCAGTAGTAGCCCATCTCGAGCGACTTGGATGTCGCGAACGCCGAACACACCTTGTGGAGGTACTGCCTTCGTTTGCGCTGCGAGCAAGACGAGTGTGACTCGTTTGTGTTGTCGAGAGTGTGCAACAGACCCTCTTCATGCGTGTTGGCCTCGCTCGAACCGCGGCTTTCGCAAATCGAGCAGCTCGTTCTGTAGGTGGCGTGTGTCCTCGCTTTCCTGTCACGCTCTTGCTGTGTTCAATTGCGGCATCGATGATGGCCGTATCATGTATCATACAAAGTAAGCTTTCTGGGAAGAGCTGTATTCTGGAAAATACAGAATTATTTGATGAACAACTGTTGTTAGTTGTGCAGTCTAACGTAGGCGACTCTCGCTGCTCCTACGCGTCTGCATTGCACAGAGCAGACAGCACTTCGTCACCCTCGCCATTCGTGAAGTCGCCCGCGTGCGTTCCGTCGCAGTCGAAGGTTGGAACTGTATCAGGTGCAGCTGGCGCTCATGCAACGAGAGGTGCAGCTTGCAGTGGTGGCAAGAAGTTTTGTTGGCGCACGGCCTAGAGGCCGCAATGCAAGCGGTGCCATCAATCGCGCATTCGCTGTCGACTCGTTCTCGCCGATACACACGTAACGTATTAGATGACTGCAATACAAATCGATGGTGGAACGTGCTCGCGCGTACCGACACAGTGGGAGTCCCCATGCTTGCTCCCTCGCTGGTCACATCAGGTCCATGCAGATGAAGTCGAACGCCCACGCTCGCTGGCTCCCTCGCCTTCCAGTCTCTCTCGTTGATTCGCGCGACACCTGCTTGACGGTTTTCACTTACGCGTTGATTACTTTTTGATTGTGAACGGCGTGTGGTGGTGGTGGCATGAGCTGACTGTTCGGTTTTTTCAGTCAGACCTCTCGCAAGTTTATACAGCCGTATTTTGTCGCAAGCAGTGTCATCTTTTATGCTCGTTCGCATTCACTCTTGTCGATACAAACTTATACATGCGGAAATTCTGCCCTGTTCCAGACCTCTCGGAATATTAAATACTATTAAGCAGCTTATTCTGTAGCATATACAGAATACCAGGGTAGAGGGGGTAAGAACGTAGAACAGCCAGACAGTTACGTTTATCCACGCATTCTTCGGCATCGTGTATGCGTGGCCGCGTGGGTAGGCTGGTAGCTCATCCCGCTGGACGCTCCGTCGGGGAATCTCTTTCACCATAAATAGAATCGGAAGCTTCGTACAGTCCGCTCCAAAGATGGAATCGCAGTGAGACAGGCAGTGCGACGGAGCAAACAGACAACTGGTGGCGCAGTTCCATTTTTTCACGTCTTTGCAGGAGACATGTCATATAAATCCCACTTTCATCCCCATGTTGGATTCCCGCAGAGGTCTACTGTGGCATGCTCCTGCCAAAACGTAGAACAGAATCGGCGTTGTGCCTCGAGCAACTCTTCGTCCTTGCCCTTACCTTCGGTGACTGCCAACTTGAAAAACCCTTTACGACGAGCAAAGCGCTGACCCAGGAGATAGATCGCTGGGTGCACACTCTCACTACTGTTTTGTTCTTCAAATATTACTTGAGTCAGGTGAGTGCTGTAGACGATTGAAGTTGACAAGCGACCGTATTGGTAGAATCTGATGTGGAGGGGAGCATTAACAAGCAAACAAACCGGTTCAGTTTCATGTGGACGAAGAAACGTCGCCATTTTGTTCACTTATTTGTAGATTGTGGCGTGTGTAGTTTATCGAGGTGACCAGCTGTTGTGCGAATGATATGCACTCCACTGGCCCCTGTCCTCTATTTGACTCCTTCTTCAGCGTCACACCAAAAGCGCGCAGTTTTGCATCGTTGGCGAGCCAGCCGCGAACCGTTCAGTGCAATCCCCCTCTGTCACGCGACGCCTCGAGCACATCCTTATTCTCTGCCACTGTCAGCACCTGCAGCTTCCGCACGATCTGGTACGATTGTTGCTTTCTTTTCCGCCCTGTCACCTGCGCCATCCCTTCTTGCAAAATGTCAGCAAAAGCAGGCGTTGCAATTGCCGCCACAGAATTGCTCAACACCACTCAATTTTGGTTTCCTATGATGTGCTTAATTGGTTCCCAAACATAATTTCTTGAGCATGTTTTGGCGGGCGTGTTTTATGATCTGGCGTGTTTTCTGCTACAACCTGTGCGATTCTCCACAATTCACGCTTTTAACGGTGGCTCACCAAGTGGAGTAACTGGAGGCTGTAGATTTTGCATATATCGAAATTAACGTTATACTGGTGCTACATTCTAATCCAGCCTTACTCTGCCTAGAATCAATCTGCTCACTACCCATTCCCCCGAATCCATTTCCTCTACTTTGGCAGCTGCCGATGCGAAGTCAAGCATGTAACTGTTGTAGCTCCGCTGTGGCGATATTTGTTATCGCGTCCTCAGCGGCATGAGCGAAAATATCGAAATGTGTTCAGTGTGCGGGAGAGTTAGGTGCGCAATGAAATTAAATACCACGCTCGTCATTAAGAGTAAAAAATGATTTCGATGTTGTTGGGTAACGGCCGGTCACTGAACCCCAGATAACAACTAGCTGTTAGGGGCTGATGTAAGATTGGTAGCACAATCCACTATCAATACGTGAGCATCAGTTTAGATGTGAATGTACCCTAAAGTTGGGGGTGACAGTACGAAGCGTATTTATAAAATTTGCGGTTAAAGTGCTGCAATCTGTGGCGCCCATCGGTTGCAGTAGCAAGCGTCGCTGATTTGTATATTCGAGGAGTTCACCTATCTGAAGTTGAAATCCTCCACTTCACGCAATTGATCTCACTCTTCCATGTCCGTCATTGGACACTTTTCTTGCCCACATTGGTGTCATTTTTACATTTGGTAAACATTACCGTCCAGATACACAAACCTGCAAACCTGCATTCAAGAGAAAGGTTGCTCGACGGAGTTCGATTTGTAATATATGTCTACATTAAAGCTCGCCTAATTCAGAACGACGAACAGTTAGCTTTCCTGTAGAAGACGAATCACCGCATGTGTTGGGCTACACGTTCTTAACTAGAAGTTAACCCTTGCTATATTCTCTGCCCGGTAGGTCGCGCTAGTCCTCAGCAAGAATCCCTTTACAGTGCCATTACCACCCATCGCATGTCTGGTCGTGCCTTACCACGCATCCGGACTCCACACCATCACCTCCACAATGCAAAACGTGAAAGTAGAGCTTGCTTTGGCTTTGTACCCTACCTCACCCCACACGAAGACGCCACAGGGGGTTGGAGGAGTTTTTGAATAACTTTGACTAAGTCGCGATATTGGCGCCATTGTTTAGAGGCTTGAGCAGCGCGACCACCCCTGCATTCAACGGGTTAAAGCTTGCGGTGGCATTGAACTGAAGCCTTTCCAACAACAAATTGAACAGTGTGTCGCCACATGGGGGCGGCGACAATTGTTCACTGGGGTAAAATTTGCAATCCGCTGATCGCATCGGATTCTTTTCCATCAATGTAGCGAAATAGGTGCTCTTCATCCAGTCATTCTGAAGCCGACGACACCGGCGCGACCATGGACGCGGACGCTTAAGCAGAAGTTGCCGACGCCGGCGTGAACGCTTTCGTCGCGTGGCGCCAGCAGCAACCGGACCTTATGCTAGCACGGATGCGCGCGAGAAACGCAGAGGTCTCCTCACTGCTCGAGCAGGACAAGATCGAGAGTCATCAATGGGTAGAAGTCGCGAAGTGAAGGGAGGCGCAGCGCCAGTGATTCGCTCTGATGTGAGCAAAGAGCGCGGGGATCCTTGCGAAATACGGTCGGAGGACGAGCGTAGTCGTCAAGAAGCAGACACCGCGGGCGCGGGCACGTCGTTCGCGCCGCATAGCACGGTGACGGAGGTGATGTGCTTGCTGACGTCAGCAAGTACCCCCACGCCGATGCTGACACAGATACCGACGCGTGTGCTGACTCCGACTCCTACTTTGGCGCCGACTCCGACTCCTACTTTGGCGCCGACTCCGACTCCGAGTCTGGTGCCGATGTCTACCCTGAGATTGACTTCACTGCCGACTTTAACGACGACTCCAATCCCGCTTCTCGACATACCAACAACAGTGATGTAGGGTTAACGAGCCAGTGGCATCTCTCTATTACCTCTAATACGTATAGGTCGTGAGGGGTCATTCTGACGTATCTGTACTGAAGACGAGAGTTTTCTTGTTTACGTTGCTGAAGGTATTAGGATTGGTCACTCGCAGGAAAGACTTGCGTAATTACGTCCATAAAGACCTGACAAAACCCACACAAACCTTTTTACTTTTAAACTATTACAAATGTTGCCTACTGGTATTGTCTACTATACCGCCACATTTTCGACCATGTTTGAGTTCCAACCAAATTTCTGATACATCCGGACACATATTCAACCGACATTGCAAAATGTCGTGCAGCTTATATAAAAAGTGTCTCGCACACTCGGTCCGACCTAGCCTTCATACCCAGTGTAAGAAAAGCCATGAGATGGACAGTGTTGCATTCCATTAAGCAAACCGCAGTCACTGGGCCGACGCCGATACTGCTATGCCAACGCTTGGTCGTTTTCTTCACTAACCTGTAATCGTCGATATTTGTAAACTTCACAAAAACGTAGTTTTATGAAATGCTAATATAAATATAGACACACTTCGTTCCATAATATGAGTACTTCCTCTGTCCCTCAAAACAATGGACATTAGGTTTTATTCTGGGCGTCCAACAGAGCTTTGGGTTTTGAATGGCTGTCGTAAACAGCACCATTTTGATCAGAATGTTTGCTTTGGCAGAC
>JAASGD010000078.1:0-41553 GCA_023334115.1 Globisporangium megalacanthum
ATTCCTAGGGTGCCAGTTTGAGAGCGTACTAGTGTGAGCCAGTTCGCTAAGGGGCTGCGAAGCTTAAATGTATCAGTGCCCTGGTAACCCCAGGCCAATAATCATTGTACCCCATACACGTGCGTTTGTTTCCATCCGGGGGGTCTTCGCACGGAGTTCCACATTGCTTGGGGTGAAAAGAAGGAGAGTAAAAGTGAGGAGAGGGTGTGACGAGTTACTGGTGTCCTGAGGACATTCATTTGAATGCGAGGTGTGCGAGGCGTTGATGAGTGTGTCCTTCCTTACTGCCGCGCGTGAGATCTGCCCGTGCACAAGTTGCCTAGTATCGACCGAAGCTCAGTTTGTTCTGGTGGACAGGTGTCGACCAAGGGACTGTCGAAGGCAGGGGGCCTTCGACATCAACGTGTGTCAAGCCCCGACGGGGTCGCCAGGACTCGCCGACTTTGAGTTTGTGCATACGTGTCTGTGCCACCCATAGGATACCCAAGCCAGCAGAACCCAAACGAACGGAGTGGTGGCGCGGTGAACGGTTAGCTTTGCCGTCGAAGTACCCCCACACGCAAACTACCTAAGGTACACAACTGAGATAAGTACTGACCAACGAGTGGAGGTGTCTACCCAGTCACACCCTCCCGCTCCCTAAGGACATTGCATCCGCCGAATTGGCTGACCGAAATCATCACACGGTGGCTGGGTCTATCATTGGCTCTTGTCTTTACTTTGGCATCAGACAAAGATCGACTTGATCGAAGTAATCGCCCGAAGGAGCACGTCGAAGCTTGCAGTGAGAAAATTTTAAGGAGTAAGTAGTACGCGTCGACGTTGATCACCGTGTTGGCTTTCTCTACGTACATGACGACTGAATGTGGGTGTCAACAACCTAACCAAACCGCGTTTGAGGCGGCGTGCCGTCTCGTACAAAGAAGGCTTTTCTACGTCCAGCACGCTCGCAAGTTGCTTCAGCGTGTCCTCGCCAATCGTGCGGTTCTCTTATTCTGACGCATTATAGCGCACTTCTCACTGATCGAACCTGTTTGCGGTCCGTTCCCGGGTGCTTCGTCTTACTCTATCTCGGGTTCAGGCGTATTGTCAAGGGCTCCATCATTTCAAAGCCCTCGTTGTTGTTATCTGTGGCAAGCTCTGACTGAAGCCACAGTCGAAACCAGTGGTGTCAGCCACAGCTAAAAGCGTCGCGGCCTCGTCCGTGTCTGTTTCCACTAACCGGGACCCGCACGGGTGTCGTCCATCTCTGGCACAGGATCCGTCCAGTACATGTCCATGATCTGCGCAGCAGGCTTTTGCTCCAAGCCCTTGATCACGTACTGGCTCTCGCCTCTGCGGGCGGTGCGGACGAGTGTTGGTGAGGAGAAATGGAGTGTCGCCGAGCTGAGACAGGCTCTCATCTCTTAGTGGGATGTGACTAGGATCGTTGGCGATGAAAAACGGAATGTCGACATACAGATACGGACCCGCCGCGGCCCCTCAGCTTCTTGAGACCTGCCGGGCGCCATGCTTCCCGGCTCCTAAAGTACAACCGACCTGGTATCAATCATAGATAGGTGTCCGAGGTCGTCCAAGTAGTGGCTGTGGGCTTGGGAGGGTCGACCAATGCCTCTCCGATATCAGTGTCAGCATCACGCTCGACCTCTACTGCATCTTCTGAGTCGTCAACGCGATCGATGCGCTAAAAAGGCACCGGTGCAAGCTGCATTCGCTTGCGCTGACGCACGTTACGTTGCACTAGTAGTTGACCGCGAACGCGAGGTACTCGCCGAACTCGCTATCATCGCTGATGTTCGCGAGCTTGCTTGAGATCAGATGCGTCACCCACACGGCTTCCTCGTCCCGCTAAGTGGCTGATCAGCGAGATTGTACAGCCTTCTCTTTGGCGAACTATCAACACTACCTAGCCGACTACTGGCAATTCTGCCGCTGGACGACCCATCTGGCGACGCAACACACAACCACTACAATAAGTACCATAGTGAGTCACAGCAATGCATGGACGAACTAAGGATGGTATATGGACGAGTCATGGGCGAATACTAGACCATTTCATATGATCATCACCTTCCTTGTTTCAATCCTCGCAATTGGGATGAACGAGCCGTGCCCTCCACGGTGCTTGCAGTAGGCGATCGCGTGACAACAGGGTAGCGTGATGGGCGATACGAACGCGCAGTCACACAACCAATCTGTGGTGTTATTGGTGTGGGTGTACCTGTTACCCACGGTCACGGCCGCCTTCTCGTCGCGACCGCGGAGTAATTGTACCAAGTGCGTATGGTCAGCGCCGCCGCGTAATATATCTCCACTTGCTCGGCGAGGTGATGTGTCGTAAAGCGCAAAACCTGCCATATGTCCTCATCGTCGATGCTATTTGAGTAGCGTCCCGGCCGAAAACGGTGGGAATCGTACTCGCTCGCACTCAACAGGCAGCTGCGGTCAGCTCCCTCATGCATCTAGACATGCTGGCGCTGCCGCTGACGATATGCTTCAACTTGCCAAACCAGCTATCCAGTTGCTGGTGTGACATTTGAAGCGCGCCGATATGGCGCGGTGGTGCATCACCCAATCTACTGGTACGTATGACAGGTCTTCTCCATGCAGGCAAAGAACGCGTTATTGCCTAGCCCTTATACAGCTGCGCCATAGACTCACGGATGTCGCCGTAGTCTTGGGGACAGGAGAGATACACTATGTTGAGAACGAGGTGGTCGGGCGCGGTGAGTGCGTCAGCTGAGATACGGCCGTACTCCGGTGGCCGAAACGCTTTCTTGAGGCACTCGATCTTGTGGGAAACGCAGATCAAGACGCCAGCCTAATGGAACAAGGTCGCCTCGAATTGGATTTCACCATTCAGGCCGGCACCGCGCGTCACCGACAGCACCGCGGCTTCCAGCCCCTCATCAAAAATACGATCGATGTGTTCCGCAGTCAAGCCTGGGCCGGCCTTGACGCGTAGCTTGTATCATCGCTGTGGTCCGCTGGGGTCAAAGACATCTGCAATCACCAGGTGCACTGCAATGAAGGTGAGAGATCGGCTCTGGATTTGAAAAACCGCTCCATCCCAATCGAGATCCTCCGCTCTGGACGCCGTCGTAGCCATATTAAATCGCATGTTTTCGTCGTACGCCATCCGCTTGACAGTAGCCGCGATATTGTCCTTCGACG
This sequence comes from Globisporangium megalacanthum, assembly GCA_023334115.1. Classification (NCBI taxonomy): domain Eukaryota; phylum Oomycota; class Peronosporomycetes; order Pythiales; family Pythiaceae; genus Globisporangium; species Globisporangium megalacanthum. The sequence goes on from JAASGD010000078.1 coordinate 3,175, forward strand.
GTGCACACTCACCGCTGATCATCGGTCCTTGAAACAGGTGTAGCGTGAATGACCAGAAGAAGGTCAGCTTGTCAAGGAAAATCCTTGCTGGGACTTTCGCGATAGCAGTCCCTCGACCGTGTGCTAGTGGTGGCCTAATAGTGTGGCGCGGGCTGCCCGAGCGAGGGTGATTGATGAACTGCGATGGTTGGTCGAGGAGCAGGCGACCACCCAAGTTGTCTGCGAATGACGCCTCTTTCACAGCCGTCCTCGCTCAGAGGTCCTTATCGAGATGGACCGCGCTAGGCGCGACTGCCGCGGCTCTAAGGGACTCAGCGAGTGGCTCCGGCACAGTTAGCTACAGCTCCAGCAGCTCTTGCGCCTGAAACGCGTTCTGGTCCATCACATCATGTCCGCGCATACCATGGTTGATCGCCGCGACTCCGTCACTGACCCACACCCCAGCGCCATGATCTTGCTTTTGTACAGCCAGTTCATGTTCCGGCTAAGCCAGAACGTCGGTCATTGGGTCCAGGCAGGAGCCTGTCGCAATCACTTCACTATTAGCTGCCCGCGTTGTGTCTTCATAGCCACGCACTGCTGTCTGCGTCGCTGGATCCAGCTCGGCCTGAGCGGTGTCGTGGTCGGAGTGATCGTGTCCTTGTTCTAATTCGAGCGCCAGCGAGGTGCCGGATATATGTTATTCTGCTCCGCTTGCTCGTCGTCGAGGCGCCACCACCGTGCCAGCGTGCTGCTCTGGGTCACAGTCGTTGCGCGGGGTGTTTCTGGCCCTGGGACTCCAGGAGTCGTGTCCGGCGGGACCAGCGGTGGCGGTTCGCTGCTCTCCGAGTCATCCGGTTGCTGGAGGAGGGGGAGGCTGCTTGTATCAACCTAGTTGTCTGATAAGAGGGGTAATTACTCCGCCAGCGCGTACCACCGCAAATTGGAGTGTGCATGGCCCCGTTTGCAAGAGATTGAGCCTGCACGCTAGATATCAGGTACTAATATTTCGTAAATGACGCTTGTTTTCTTGAGCTTTCGCAATGCACCAGCAGTACAAGACGTTAGCGCTGCTGTATGGAGACATAGCTCATAGAATCAAGTGCTTGGCCATTGAATACAAACGAAGCACGCGCGGTAGGTACACAAGAGCACAAATGTTTCTATGACGACTTGTTCATACGAGTCAATTATGTTCGGCCAATTCCTTTGTTAAATTCATTTGCTTGCCCTGCTACGCACCGACGCGATGACCGTAAGGGTTGCTCATAGCATCCAAACTGTTGACGAGCTGGTATGTACACCATTTCTTACTCGAGTGCTGGCTGCTCCAATGGAAGTGTTGGGGATTTGACTGATGTGTTGGAATGTGACAATTTTTTTATCACAGTCAGATTTTATATTCATTTCCCAACAAGCATATCCTCTCGCAGCATCACTGCGCGATAGAAGCGAAGCGTATGAGCATCAAACGGAGGACAGAGATCGCTCGTTGGTGCTAGAGGTAGGTAGGTGTTTGCGGCATGCACGAGGTGTGCTCTTCGATGAGCTGCCATCGTGGTCGTTGGCGGCACATGTGCGATATTGCGGGACTCGCGGGCAAAGTAGCTCTCCACTCTCGCCTTGAAGGCGGAGAACACGCTTTCAATGGGTTCGGCATTGGGCTGTACGGCCCAAGCTGAAGCAGAACAGCCCCACTACCCGAAAATCACTCTGCTCCAGCACTGACTCGATCCCAGAATGACACGGGGCGTTGTCGAGAACAAAGACTGCCTTGTTCAGTGGCTCGCCCCGCTCGTCGTGAACAACACGCAACAGACGCGCGAAAAAACGGTTTGCTGTCCTCTGCCCGATTTGCGCCGAAACTGTTCTCGTGGTAGACAAGCCCTTTCGCAGTCACGCATGCGGTCACGTGCATGTTCTGCCCGCCAGCAGCGTTTCGCTGGTCGACGCATCGCGTACCCTTCAGGCTTCTTGTGCGCGTGCGTGCCACCCGCGTGTTGAAGTTCGTTTGGTCGATGTAGTAGGCAATACGAGCGCGACTTGTGTTCGAGTAGCGCCATCAGAAACTACATACGTTTTCGCTTGTTGTCGGTAGTGTTCATGTACTGGGCTGGATATGCGGCTTCTTGATCGTGTAGCAAGCGCCACCGCGCGCAGCGGACACCGTAGAAAGCAAGACACGCATGCCAAAATGATCAAAGACGAGGTCACTCAATTTGCTGAGCGTTAACGTGTAGTTTTGATCAAGCTGGTCACACATGAATCGAAAGTGCTCAGCAAGTAGCTTCGGCTTCGACCCACCGTGCGTGTGTGCAGCGGGGTCCGGCCCGTCGACGTAGCGCTTGACCCACAGTCGCGCGGCTTCAACAGAGACATTGAGAACGCGCGCAGTCATCTTCCAATCGTCGCCTGCGCGAGCAGAATCTACGGCACGTTGACGAGTCTCGACACTGTACGAGGAGTACCTGCGTATTGTGCGGGGTATGCTGCTCTCCTCGCCGCTGGGCGGGTGCACGTCAGGAATTGTTTCGGAAAGGAGGTTGGCACAGGCAGGTGGGGGCGAGCAGGGAGGGGTCTGCATGGAGGTGTCGTGCTCAGACGCAAACAAAGACATGGCGTGGGTTCTTGAGTGGCTGTGCGGTTGCGACTTGAGTGGTTGCTAACAGTTTTGCGAGTGGCTTAGATGGATGTTAGCGCATTGGTCAGGAGCGCATGCTGGGACTCAGAGATTAGATTCCTTTTAAATCCGATATGATTTGCCAAATATCGCTTTTTGAAGTTTCCAACACTTCACACAAGTCCCCAACACTTCAATTGAACTAGCCAACACTAGAGCAAAAAGTGGTGTACATGGAATATCCCAGGACAAGTGAACCCGCAATAGAAAAACAAACAGCAGTGATACTAAAATATCCGATCACATAGATTTTGGTATTCGGCTATCACAAGTTACCGTTTACAGTATCACACAGGGTTTACGGTAGTTGTAATTGGTGGTACTGTACTGTAGTACCCTACTAGTATCGATACAGTATAGACTGTCCAGCTTGCGCTGTCAGTGCCAGTACTCGCTGCCTTGGCCACCAAACGCCCTGACGAACTTTCGCTGGCTGGTGGCAAGCGCCTCGATAAAACCAGTCATCGTGGCGTGCATGTTGGCTACGTATTTGTTAGTTTTAGTTCCTGAGGACCTTTGAGTCTGCTGCTGCTTTTGCTGCTGTCTGAGCGAAGCGTGTGTGTTGGTGTGTGCGTGCGAGAGCGAATCGCAAAGTGGTGGGTGTCGTCAAGATGCTCGCTGTTGTAGAATCCGGGGTGGCGCGGGACTGTGTACAAGATTGACAATTTCGCTAGGACGCAATCCAGGATGTGCAGAGTTCATGTGTATCAGAGGCCAGGATAGCCTATCTGCTCTGCGCTCAACTCGAGGCTGAGCCGGTCTCGTCACCACCCCCGCTCGCCCCGTCCAGTGAACGGGCTACTACAGTACTAGCACAATATAACACCTCACTCACAGACTCACATGGGCGCCAAACCGAATGAGGAAGTATGTGTGAACCTTCTAAGCGTGGTGTGGAGGCAGGGCCTTGAAATTTTATATTGTGTTTGATTTTTGGTACTATTGTGCGGCTTCAATAAGTGATTTTTACCCCTTGTCAATTAGCGCCGCTAGTTGTTGTTGTTGAATCTGAGGTGAATTAGGAAGCTTCACCCATCCTGGGTGTGATCAGCTAGTATCCGTACGCATCATGCATACACAATACTCACACCTAGTGCCAACCTGCGCCGCAGCCGCGTCAGCGGCTGGCGCCCCCCTGGGGCTCACTGCAGGCGAGCTCGTTCACACGAACTGTGCCAGTTCCTCGCTCAATTGCGATCCTGGAATCTCCTCCTGAGCTGTCTGTCGGCCCGTGGGCCAACCTCGTTCTCCAACAAGTCCTATGGGCCGTGGAGGAGCTCGTTCCTAGTCGGCCCCTCTTCTTTCGCTGATAGTGCGGAGTCCATCGCCGAATTGGCGAGTAGATCCGCCATCTTGTTGTGGCGCCGGTAGTGGATGACGCACGAACGGACCCCTACTCGGGCTGTCAACTGCTGATCTTTCGCGTGTAGCGAGCGGAGCTTGGCGTTCCTTGGAGGCATGTGCCTCCTCATTTGATTCAGGATGAGTTGACTTTCCCGAATAACGGCGACACTGGTAGCAGGCTTCGGCCCTCCGCTGCCAAGCCGATGCACAGTCCGTTGTACTTTGCTTGATTGTTCGTCGTGCTGGCATCCGCATTTGACATGTATGCCGCCTAGATTAATGTCGCTACCGATCCCCTGGGCTCGATCTTGGCGATGACCTCCCCGTTCCCGCTCGGCCAAGGGTTTCCTCTAGAGCCCCCGTCAAAGAGGAGCAGGTACGTCGTCGTTGCAATTTATGTGGTAACCACGCGCTGAAGCCGTCCTCCATGGAGCTGATCCGCGCGCACGGAGAGTGACTGCAGTCGATGTCCAACCCGGCCGCCGACTACTCGTCGGCCTGCCAAAGTCGTGCGCGTTCCGCCCCTAGCTCCGTTGAGAGCGCCCCGGCAATCCGTGCTTGAAGCGCCGTCCTGCTCCAGCTCCCTTTAGCATGTTGACGTGCCTATCGTTTCGCCGTGTTGATGGCTCGCAGCGCAGTCAGAACGTGCACCCTCCACACCGGCTCTACCACCGTGTTCGTTTCCAGCGCTGCCGCCTGTGTGACACGTGCTGCTGAGGCTGTTGATTGATCGTCCCAGCTGGGGTCATCCCTGTACCTCGGACTGAGCTGCGGCAGCGTAAGCCCAACGATCGTCGAGATCACTGCCTCCGAGAGGCGCACCTCCTCGTCTGGACGAGGTAGTCTCACAACCCTGCCCTGCCTGTCAACCAGCGTGCACCAAGCCGTCTCGGCTATTGGACACTCCCAATACGTGTGTAGCGTCGATTTGGTCTGCTCTTCCACGCGCTCCCTGCCGTGCACCCTGTGCGTGCCCTCGCTGTCACCCACGCACTCACTCGCCATGCCTTGAGGTGGTGAAACCACATGCAAAGTCCGATCGTTGCCACATGTAGCCGGTTGCAGTTTAGCCAAATCACTGGCTCCAGCGCTGTCGCCACTTCCAAGCAGTCCGATCGCCACTTGTCTTGCTGCTCTCGCACCTTGCGCATCGCTCACTGGTGTGTTCTCGTTCCGTTCGTCTGGTGCCCTTGCGGATTGTTCAATCGATGAGGTGTGCCCTTGCCGATTGTTCAATCGATGAGGTGTGCTTCACGGACACTACCCACGGTGACAAAAATCGCGTCAGGCGCGGGTCCGGCAGTAGCCGGGGGAGTTCGTGCGGCCGTTTGCCATTCCGCCACTTCCATACCAGAGCCTCCACGTCGTCCGCCGACATCATTCTACCCATGCAATGCTTCAGCGCTGAGAATCTCTCCACAAAGAGAGACCACCCGCTCCTCGAGGCCGCCATCGTACAGGTATCCTTGGTCGGCTGCGTCAGAGGAACGGCGTCTGAGGGCGGCGGCCGGCGTAATAACTCCGGGAAGTTTGCCACCGCCACGTCGCTTAGCTGCAGGAACAGATCCACAGCCCGAGGCTGCAGCGGGTATTCACGTGAGGTGCGCCTGAATGCCAGCACATTTGGCGCCGTCCATCTCATCTCCAGCACGTCTCGGAGTACTCTGTTTTCCCGGAATTGAGTGAGCACGCCTCGTCATCCAGCTTACTCCGCCAGGCCGCAGAGCGTATTGCCCCCCGGAGCTCCACCAGTGGCACACAGTCCCGAAGGCATGTGCGGCCGTCCTCGTCATGCAGGAGTCGCAGAGCCCGCACTTCCGGCAGCCACTGCGAGTAGTCGCGTTCCCATCACCCTGAGATCCAGCTCCCGCGCGTGCGACTCCGGCCTGTCAAGTGTAGCAAGGCCGGGATCCCCTCGAGCTAAGGGGGACCTCTGACCCAGTTCCTTCCATGTCGGAGTCTGGCGACCCCACGCTCCGAGTGTTGCACGCCACCGAGCGGTTTCGTTGCTATGCGTGGCCGACGGCGAGATGTACTGCGGCCTCTCATCCTTATGCACTGCCCGAGGCCACACTAAAATTTGGCCGAAAGCCATGTGCAGCGCCGATCGCCCGTTCCCCCACTTGGTCTCCATCTTCTGTGCGCCCCGTACCAGCCAGTCGCGCACGTCGACCTCTCCTACTCCTCCGTCTCGACACGGCAATTGGCTGGTGTCCATCCCGGCTATCGCTGTCCCTTCTCGCCGACTTGCTGTGGTGAACTACCCAGACCACACGAATCGATACACGCAAGCTTGCAATCGCGTCGCCATGACCGCACCGCGGTGAGAGTGCTTGGCGACGATGGCAACCTTCGGCATCACATTCGCCCGCACTAGTTCCGGACGCTGCGGTTCATCTGTGGTCTTGTGTCGACCAAGAATCAGTCGCTCCTGGATCACCCGCATGACCCCCGTCCCACACGCTTCGGTTGCTCGACCCACTCGTCACTTGAATCCCCAGGTACCGCACCGAGACCCCGGGCGCGACCGGCTGAATCAGTTGGATCAACTACGATCGAGCCCTTAGCATGACTGCTACAGACCAGGAAATTTCGTGATAAGCTCGCTCGAAGTATCTGAGCGAGGACTGAGCAAGGACTGAGAAAGAGGTGAGCTGCCAGCAGGCACTTGGCGCCAGGAAGCTCCACAGGTTACATTTGATGTCATTGAGTAATACACCAGCTTCAACACAAGTACTGGTGCTCTACCACTTCGAACACCAATGACTGCAACAGCTGTTTCGACTCTCTCAATTACGAAGACGCTGCGCTTTCTGAATCTGTATTCGCCTGCTCAATTCCCGCGAGCCGTCTCTGTGTAGACACACCGCCGCACATTTGTCGGTGTTGAGCTGGGCACCAGAGGCGTCGCTGAACACCCTAACGAGCGTGAGAACCACGTGCTCCTAGTGCGGGTCAATCACGTAAAGCGAAACATCGTCGGCATAGCCGGCAATCGGAACTCTCAGCGTTCGACCGGAGTTTGGGATCACGACTCCACGTGCTTCAGGATGCACTTGCACGCGCCGGAACAATGAATCGAGCGCAAGTACGAGGAGGAGCGGGGCGAGCGGGCACACTGGCGGATACCATTCTCTGTCCGAGCGACCCTCGACTCGAATCCGTTAGCAAGGAACACGGCCGTCGTTCGCGCATGCAGCTCAATCACAGCCTCAACTAACCGCTTGGGCGATCTGTGGTGCTCCAGTTCCGCTGGAAGGAACCTGCGATCCTGTGAGTCGTAGGCATTTCGAAAGTCGAGCAATACGACTGTGAGCGTCTGTGGCGCAAGTTGTGCTTCCACCAGCGCGCGTCCTGCTTCCAGCAGATCCAGTGTGTCATGAATGTCACGACCACGGACAAACCCGTTCTGAGTCTCCTGTACGAGTGCTCCAATGTGTCGACCGAGTCGCGTTGCGAGGATTCGGGAGAACAACTTGTAGTAGCAGTTCAGCAGCGCTATGGGTCTCCAATCTAGGCCCGGCTGTGGGTACGTTAAATTCGAAATGCAGTGTACCTCCACTTGAGAGAACGAAGACGGTGAGCCGCCGCTGTGGAGGATTGCCGTGAATAGCGCCGCCAAGTGCGGCTGCGGCTCCACTCCGTGTTCGCCGGAGAACTTGTTTGCCAGACGGTCAGGCCCACACGACTTTCTAGCCGCAAGTTGCGCTATCGCGAGCCCAACTGCAGCTATCGTGACTGGTGCCGCTAACTCCTGCAATTCCACTCTGTGCGTTGGCGCAGGAGTGGCGCAGAACCAGCAGGTTACATTGTCTCTCACTCCGTCGCTCCCTGTTGTAGAATCGGCTCCCAATTCCTGGTCAGTACGTTCGCCGCCCCCTCGGATTCGTCGCGTACCCTGGTGACGCGTCCCAGATGTGTAGTGATTGTCGTGGTCCAAACCTGACCGAGAAACGAGAAAAGAAGGCCTTCTGCTGGTTCGGTGCTCCGCACGCGTATCATGCGAAGGTTGCCATGCGTTGTAGCTCCCGACACCCGGCGTCCACGTCTGCGATCCCCGTCCGCAGCTTTGTGATACGTCGGGCTGGTTCCAGTGCGAGTCCCTCCATCGCAGCCTTGATGGAGGTAACCGAAGAAACAGTTGTCTGGGCCGGTCCCATCAGAGCTTGTCTCAGTGCCGCGCGGAGTCATCGTCCCCGACTCGTGGTTGCTAGCGTTCGTGCTTGCTGCGCCACCCGGGCAGTCTGCTGGCAGGCCACCTGGAACTCGGTCTTGAACAGGTCCCACCTGTCGACCGCGTCCGTGACGTGCCGCAGAGGCTCTTCAACAAGCAATTTCTTGCGGACTGCGTTGCACGCCGGCAGGCAGTGTTGCTGGAGGTGGGTATGCCTTCTTTCGCGAGCGGATCGTGTTGGATATGGACAGATCCGCCAGACGAAACATAACGCCGTCGTGAGCCCATCTACCGCCGGCTTACCGAACGTCAGTCCCAGCAACCCACCCAATAAACTCAGCCACCTGGTACCATCTATCGGCCCGGTTCAAAGCTGTCTCGCCTTGCGCCGCCGAGTACTGATACGTGTGATTCGTAGCCCAAAAAGCTGCGAGGTCGTGCTCCGTCCCACAACTCTCTATGGCGTCCACCAGTGAGTCTAACATCCCTAGCTTCTCAAGTAGGTGTTGGAGCTCCTTTGATACGTTGTGCGTGCCCCTGTGTGCCAGGTTCTATCATGGACTGTGGACTACATGGAGTTGAAGTCGCCGCTGATCAGCAGTCGTGATGCGTAACTATGCAGCCAGCATAGGCCTCGATAGAGGGCTCCCTGCTCTCCCCGGTCACGGGGCGCGTACACGTTCGCCAGCGTCCAGACTTGCCCCCGCACGGAGAACTGCACCATGCAGAAGTTCGGTGACCATACATCTTCCCCGAGTGGCCGAACGTCATGCAGCCGGGTGTGCGGGTGAACAAGGACCCCCCCCAGCTCGCCCACTTCTTGCTGTCCAGAAGAACCTCCTCTGTCGATCGTCTGCAGCCTGGAGTCCCCACGACCGAGCGTAGCGCTCTTCCAGCTATCTTGTTTCGTGTTCTGCGGCATGTGTCTCCTGAAGCACTATTAAATTGGTGATTCTCCCTGTTGCTTTGTCCTTGAACGCAGCCATCCAGTCATTGAATTCCTGGCGTCTCCCAGCGAATCCTCTAACATTCTGCATGAGAATGTTGACGGAGCTGAGCTCCGCCCCGCTCCCTCGCTTCCCACCTTCCTCTCTCATGTCTCCCCCGATGCAGTGCACCGGAACGCTCGGCCCGCCTGTAGCTCCCCGCTGTCTACCGGACCGGGTCCCCACTGCGATATTCCTTGTTGCTCTGTGCTGAGCGAGAGGCTGGGCCGTGGCATCTAAACCCCAGGGCACCGTCGCGGTGCTCTCAGTAACAGTGAGGCGACGACGGCAGTGAGACCTCTTGCTCCACCGCTGCCCCCGGCTTCGGTTGGGCCACGGCGTACGAGCCCGTGTTCTCCTTGACCAGCGTCGTCTGTAGTCCAGTCCAGTTATCACAACGTAGCTCCGTGGGAACGTCGCGCGCGTGTGATGGTGATTCGTCTCGTTGGGCCATCCGAGCAATGCGGATGCGCGCCCTATGCACGGCCCCCGTCCCAAGTGTCTGGGATGATCCCGGCGCACGTCGCGGCGATTGCAACAAGGAAGCAAAAGACGGGCGTTTCGACTTGCGGCAGAGTCCTCGTGGTCAAGCAGAGAGTCAACGCGCCTTTCAGTGCCCGCCGCCAAGCATCCAGACTGCCAGCTAGACGGACGCGCTGGGCCACGTCTGTATCTACAATCAGCGTCGCGCTCCATTCACTGAGTCAACGCGAGCTTGCCTCCCCACTCGTGATGGATAGTCGTTCGCGAATCATCGAGATTCGCACGTCCATCAGTAGCCCCTTGCCAATGTGGATCACATCCGCCCTGTCGATCATCGCAGGTGCTACCTCTGGGTACGACAGGCGTGCGAGCAGCTATGTCCACCCAGCAAAGTTATGCCGACATGGTTGGAGCTTCCTTCGCTGGCTTCGGGGGTCGCTTTCCTTAAGTCGGAGATGTCCAAGTTCGCTGGCTGCACCAAAGCGTCGCCGCGGCCGTGTTTGCCGCAGAGGCCCGGTCATGAGCCGTTCGTGCGTCCCCGTGTCGCTCCTTCCGCGGCACCATGTGGGCCATCAGCGCCTGACTCGCCGCCAGTGCTTCACGTTGCGGCTCTGCTCCATACCGGTCCGTGTTTTGTTGCTGAGACCCGAAACCTCGCCTGGCGTGTTGCTTCTAGATCAAAATCTAAATCCTGCGAGAGACCTGTCGTCAGGTCCACAACCTCTCCGTTTCGTCCCTCGCCGCTGGCGCTGTGTGGCCCGAGTGCCTTGAGCTCGCTCTCCTCGGCATGGCTCCGTTCCTCTGGTTGACTCTGTGACGTGTCAGGATGCTGCGACGAGTCGGCACCGCTGGCTCCATGTTCATGTGTGGGGTCGTCAGTTTGGACATCCTTTGCTACTGGCACCAAGTCATCAGCCCATGGTAGAAAGACCGGGATCCAGAGCGCGTTACGCACCACTCGAAGCCGGTCCGCCATCATGTCCCCGTGAACGTCGATCCCATTCCACTCCGTGTAGCAGCGCCGATCAAACCGCACTTCAGTGAATTATCCTCCGCCAGCTGCGTGGTGCAGCACCAGCATGAGCGGGGCCGCTCGATAATTCAGTTGTGTCCGGAGGATATGGTGCACCATCGCGCTGTCCAAAATCCGTATGCGAATGCATTCGCCCGACACAGCGCTCAGTTCGTCTTCAACGTCGAGGTAGTACATTTAAACGTGAACGGTCTTGGACCGGAGTACGTCGAGGACATATAACGGCTCCCTGATGTACCATACTGCGGCCAGTATCTCCTCAGTTCCAGACCAGTATTGTCGGCTGAGGTTGTGCGACACCGACTTTGCAGCTAAGACCAGCAGGAAGCTCTGGATTGCACAAGCCGCCGCCCTGTCGTCGTGCCCATTGAGCTCCGGAGCGTACTGTCGACGTAGCACGGTCAGGTCCAGAAAACTGCGTGCCAACCACAACTCGAGGTTGACAGCAAGCATGGCCACTACCTGGCGGCGGTAGAAGGTCGCCTCCCGGGTGTGCAGCTTGCTGACCCTGATGTTGCCGTAGGGGAGATCCCGCCATTTGACGGCGAGAAGCGCGTAGAAGAAGCAAGAGCCGTCGGCAGGCACGTTCACAAGCCGAGCTTCTAGAATGTGTAGCCACCGTGCCAGTGTTCCAGGTTCCCGCCGTTCTGGAAAAAGAGGGTTGGGTGGACTTGCATCCGGCGTGAGTTCGTCCTGTAAAGCGACGTGCGTTGCTTCAATCGACTCGACGCCGCGACTCGCCTCCGCCGTGGACCGCCTCCTGTGTGGGCTCCAGTCGACATCCTCCATCCGGTCCAACTTGCGTTCCTCATTCTCCTCGAAGGTGGGAACATCCGGTGTCTCTTCCCCAGCAGAGTTGCCCGGGCGCGCAACCTCGCTCGCTTCCACCAACTCTACTTAAGCCACTGATCGTGCCGCCGTTCTGTTTGCGAGCAGTTTCGGCTCTGGTGAGAAGAAGTGAGGCACAGTTTACTGCGTGACCGCGTCCGAGCTGCGCTTCTGCACCTGCACCGCCTTGTCGTCGTCTGCAGTTACAATTGGTGCCGAGTTCATCTCAGGCTTCGTGTCCACGATAGCCAGAGTGACCTTCCCCCGTCGCTGCTTAACGCTGGCATTGGGCTTTGGAGCCGCGGCGTGCGTGAAGTCAGATTCGCGAGCCCCAACGACTCGCTGAAAGTGCTGGCAGGAGCCTGCCTCGTTGGTGACTGGACCGATGACCCACATTCAGGGCCAATGGTCGGAGCCCGGCCCCTCTTGGCGCCGTAGCAGCCGTCGTCCACGTCCATCCGCTTGCCTTGAGGCTCACTGTTCTCGGGCGTCGGCCCGTGGGAATCCGCCACTGGTACTCCAGTCGATGTCATTGTCTCCGCTCCTGTCATGTCTGGGTTGTCGCTGTCGAGCCCCGATGTGCATCCAGCGTCTCCAGCCGCGCCCAGGCTAGTGTCCGCGCTCTTGGCCCCCGGAGGGTGAGTTGGTGATTCGACTTCCTTGTGGCTGGTGTCCTGCCCGGGATCAGTGTGTGCGCCGCCGTCCGCGACCACGAAATCGTCTATATCGCCTGGCGTCTCATCTGGGTGCGACGCAGCGGGCGTTGATGCCACTTCGACCGTCTGTCGCGCCGCATTAGCCTTGAACAGGCCGACACGTATTTCGCGGATCTGCGCCGTTACTCGCGCGTGTCTGTTGTGGGTTTCGCCGTCTCTCCCGTGCTGCCTGCCGTTCCGCTACTCCGCAGTCTTGCGGTTTTGCTCGAGCGCATGCTGCAGCCCCTGCAGCAGTTGCGACCGTTTTCGAAGCTGCTTTAACTGCTTGAACGCATTCCGCTTCCTTCTCAGCGCGGAGTTGAGCTACGATCTGCAGCGCGTGTTGCTTCCGCAACTTTTTCATGTGGCTTGGACCTGTGCACACCAGTCGAGGGTCCATTTTCCTTCCTTGATGTCTTGCGCATCAAGCCTCACTGTCACCGAGTACTTGGCAACAGTTTCCGCTAGCTTTACATCCTTACACTCCTTGCGGAAGGGAGAGATGCTCAGACAGGCCGTGCAGGGGAAACGCCGTGCAGCTCTTGGGTGATGCATTAGCACCGTGTCTGTGGATCCGCCTCTGGTGAACCTCAACGCTCGCTTGCCACTGATTAAGCTTGGGCAAGTTGTCATGGCGAACGTGACGACTCATGCGTACTGGGCTAGTATATCGCCGCCAGACGACGTCCAGGACCTAACCTCGGTCGGCTCCACTCCCGACACTTTTTGAACCAGCTCTTGAACCAAAGCTGGCATTAAGTCACCACGACCGAGGAGGTGTAACTGATACAGCAGATCACGCGCTCGCCGACCGAAGCCGATGCTCTCATCTACCACAACCAGCGCATCGGTAGCTAGCCGCTTAGGCTCCCGTCTGGGGAATGAGAGGACCGCTCCGGTTCACCTGTCTCGGGTCACTGCTTTCTTAACATGGCGCAACTCGACGGTTTGCGATCATCCATCGCACTCGATCAGCGGGCCATCCTTGAGCAGCCTCAGCGCCTTGCGGTTCTAAGCCGACCGCTCAGCGCTTGCCTGTAAAAGCGCGTGGCAGAAGTGGCCTCTGGTTCCCATGGCTGGCAGGGTGAACCCGACTGGCAGTTTCGCGTACAGGCGATACCCCAGGTGCTGTTGGTGAAAGTGCAAGAAGTGATCTCGATCCCGCCCGACATGAGTTTGCGTGAGGAACAGTGGTGTTTCCTCAAGGGCAATCGTACCATTTGCCCACGCGTAGAGCGTCTCGGTCTCGAGTTTGGTCATTGCGCGTTGATGACCGCCCACTCGGAGCCTGTACGTCGCGCGCGCCGTCTCGTACAGCGCGTGATGCTCCTCCGGCTCAACATCCGATTCCGCAATTCCAATCGAATCTTCGTCGCTCATGGAGCTGCTGCTCTTCGCCGCTGAACCTCTCCCCATCAGTTTGGAGCGAAGCTTCACTGTCTCCCCCGCCGACAAAACCGATTTTGGAATCTTGTCCCGCAGGGGATCCGCCGCTCCGGCCGTCCTGTTGAGCCTTCTCCTGGACTGGAGCACTCGCTGTGTTCCGGCCGGGCCGTCTGAAGTTGTTCAAGACCATGACAACCCCGCCGGTCGCCCCGGCGTAACGGTTTCCCGTCGCCGGATCTCGTCCGGGCGGGTTCGCTGCTGCGTCAACCGCGAGCCCAGCGCCGCTCCTACATTTGTTGTTGCTGGCTGGGCAATCGGAGCGTGCGGCGGGCTCGCACTGTGTGCCACTGTGTTGATTAGCCGGTTGCGGAACTCCCGGATCCGCATCTTGCTGAACTTCTCGTGGCGTGCTCGCCTGCTGTTGGCTCTGCTACCCATGTTCCGGAAAATCCGCGCCCACCGCTTGTGATGTCGCTCTAATTGGTCCGACGTCGGCGGCACTGTCGCCGCCGCCACCAGGGTCCGATGCCTCGTCGCCGCGTGGCATGGTCACGCGTGCTTGAGATCTTCGTGAAGGGTCGCCTCTTGAGATCTTAGTCTTGAGCCGAAGGTCGAAAAGGCTAGCGCTGTTCACCGCAAATTTGGGAGTGAGCCCCGCTAGTTAGGGAAATGAAACAATATAATATCTGAGCATATTATAGATTATTGGCCACTCCATAATTGAAAACAGCCCAACAGAGGCGACTTTTGTGCGGAATTAGGCGATGTGGCAAGAGGGGTCTTGTCTGCAGATCGTGGTGGGGAGACTCCACGAGCATGAACCGAGTCTTTTTCGTAGCGAACCGGTCTCAGCCTTTTTTTGCCTCTGTCTAAAGCATTTTACAATTCACTCCTCTTGAGTACCCGTCGCATCACCCGCGAACACCAAACAGCCAAAACCTACAGCGCGGCATGAGCGCACACATGCTTAAAACTCTGCTGTACATGCGCTTGAAAAATGATCTCTTGACAAACGAGGTGCTTACTCAGGGTATTATATTGGCGCTTTCACAACACAGTAAAGACGAGCACCCCTGGTGAAGCATTACTACTGTAGTACCGGGTAAGCGGTTTTTTTTGGGAAATCTTGTTATTGAGTCAATTATCGATTGTAAAGCTTTCATCACAGCAATCAATAAACATTTTTTGGCGGATGCTACAATTCAGGATTCCTCTAAGTTCAGAAAATAACATTTTTCATGTTTTGCACTGGATCGATCCAGGATCCATTCAGGATTTGCTGTAAGCACGAAAAGACGACCAAGGGCCAGAAATCGGGTGAAAGATACGCCAGAACTTATCGAAAGGACGCTGAAACGTGATTTCGTAAGTTACAGGGGGTGCTGCTGACCTTGCAAACTACACTCGCTCCATGTGTTGTCCAGGTTTTCTAGACACGAGTCTATGTGTCAGTCGACTTAGTGTCAAATAGCTGCGTCCGCACGTGACACAAGTACGGGGTAGATGTACGCGGGTGGGAAAGGTGGTCAGCGATTTCATCATACTCAAATAGCGCGCGTTGCACACTTGCTAGGTACAGGAAGCCAACCATACAACGTGAACACGTGCATTTTCCCATGCCACTAAGCGCTTTGACCTCCTAGAACGAAGAGAAGAAAGTCGAACCTGCGTGCCAGTCGCGCGCACACAGTCACGTCTGTCGGTGCAGTATCGTCGATAGCGCGCTAGAATTTCATCCCAACGAAAAAGCCACAGCTGAAGCTGTTGTACTGCAGCGGTGAGTTGACAGCGACGACGCCGTAACCGGGGAGCGACTTGCCGACGAGCGCGCGTGCTGCAAGATCCAGTGTTGCCTTGTAGGATCGAATGTTCAGAGAGTCGCAGTATCGGATCGACGATTTTCCCGCACCACTGCTGGTTGCCAAAGTTCATCAGCAACATCACTGTCGCTACCGTCCCTCCTTCGAGTGCTGCTGAGATTTTGGCCAAAATTACTGCTGGTATGCGCAAACAATTCCCACCCCGTGAACTAGCCAACGCGAGCGGCAAGAAACCACCGAAGCGCACCGACGGGTGTGTCTGCTCTATGCGCTCGTACAACAACTGGAGAGCGACGTTCGTTGAGCCACGCAGGCGGCTTAAGCTGGTACAGCGCCGAGATGTGGTAGTCGGTCGCAAATCCTGGAAGTAAGAATTCGGGATACATGGACGATATGGACGATACCTGGACGGCGATCGACATGACTGCCTATTGATCGCTTGCTGCGACCACACTCGCCACGTCTTCCACGAGCCACTTCGTCAAGGCGGCACGGCTTCTGCACAAAGCAGCGAGATTCGCGACACGCTGCATAGCTTCGATCTGGTTTCGCGAAAACGTCCCCACTCCAGCGATCGTAACAACCTCGATAAGAGTTGTCGTGTCGCCATGAGACTGTCAGCCCTGGCTCTGACTTGAAATCGAGATCGCATCCTTCGCCACGTTCTCTAGCGGCAGCAGTGCAACACACGTCGACAGCAGTCACTCCGGCAGCAAGTAGAAAGCGTCGCGGTTCAGCACCGGGTTGACCTTCTTCTGGTACTTGTGCCTCGTATTGGCGTGGTTTGCGAACTTGACCGGGATAGAGTCCGACCTGCGTCTGGCTTCTTTCATAGGTGGCTTCTCCACGTCCAAAGCGTTTACCACGTCTTAATGAGACATTTCCCCTCGTTCCCGCCACATCGCCTCTGCCGCGTTAAATCGTACTCGGTCGACCTTCTCCGCGGACTCAGCCTTCTTGCGATCAGTTCTGGGCCGGCCTGTCTTGCTTTGCATCGGGTTCTGGCGAATGCGAACCAGCGTGCTCGTCTTCGCAGACTCGAAGTCATCGCCATCACTTGGCGCGTCCAGGATTCGTCCCGGATCTGAGCTTAATTGGTCCAGGACTTGTCCAGTATCCGGCGGGTTCTCGCACGCCACACTCTGCGCAGTACTGTCAGGCGGCGGTGGGTGCCGTAGGAGAGTCTCTTCATCTTCGGACTCCAGCGTCAGAGCATCTTCCATTTGCACTGGCTCGTCCAGCACGACTTGACTATTCCGGACCATCGCCACATCGCCAAGCTCGTGCGAGAAGAGGCTGTGGGCCTGGGAGGACAGCGTCGCCAAGTCGACTACCTTGTCGCCGGAAACCACCGGCTCCAAACGCACACGTTTTCGCGGTCGGACGTTTCTCCCTGCTCGAGGAAGAAGGTCAAGTACTCGTCGTACTCCGTCATATCCTCGATGTCGGCAAGCTTGGATGAGATCATATGTGTCATGCAAACAGCGTCTCGATGCCGATCGGCGGCTGTCCACCGAGCCGTCGACGGGTCTTCACGCACGAATGCGTTCTAGGAGACACTGCGCACACTCGGCAGGTCTGCCGCCTCACCCACCCAACTGTTCAACCATGCGCAACAAACCCTGAATGAGTCCTGGAAAATACATAGTCAAATCCTGGACATCTTCATTGCCGCACATACCTCGTATCGATCTTTCTCATAAGAATGAGGGAGCCTGGCCCTCCACGATGCTTCCAGAACGCGATCATGTGACGACACGGGAGCTTCAACGACGCCGCGAAGGCGCAGTTGCACGACCAGTCCTCCGTGCTGACTATGTGCGAGTAGTGCTGTCCTGCGACGACGACTGTCTACGCCTCTTTGCCTTCGCAGTACTGGTACACCGCGTGCTTTGCCATCGCCACGGTGTACTCAGGCTCGATCTGCTCGGCGACGAAATGGGTGGTATACCGTAGTACTTGCGCCGTCTCTCCGTCATAGTTGGCGTTCGAGTACCGCCCCGGTCTGAGTCGCGTGTAGGTGTACTCCTTCGCACGATGTCGTGACGACGCGATTAGTGCCTAGTAGCACGCTGCCATGCTCCCGCTCCCGCTGATACCGTCCTTCAATTATCCAAAGAAGCTCTCCAGCCTGTTGTTCGTATGGTTTTTGAAGTGCGCGAGTTTAGAGCGACGATGCATGACCCACATTGCCCGGCAGGTGTACTAGTTCTTCTCAAAGTACGCAAAGAAGCCTCCGAACACGAGATGGTCGCAAAGCTGGGCCAGCGAGATATGGTTGGTGTCATACTCGTTTTCGCTCGACGCGTATACCAAATTGTGAATCAGGTGGTCGATGGCAAGGTGGTCGTCAGGGGATATCCGATCGTACCCAGGAAGCCGCGACGCCTTCTTGAGGCACTTCAAGACGTGGAAGACGCAAATCAGCACTCGCACTTTAGGGAACTGCGTCTGGAGGACCTCGATCTCGTTCTAGGTCCTTGTCGACAAGGATTACCTCGAGCAGTCTGTGCCGGTCAGGGTGCGCGTGCTTGAAATAAGCGATCCCCTCTCCATGTGCCAATCACCGTTTGTCTCGAACAGTGAATGCTGCACAGGCTTCCCCTCGCCGAACTCACCCATAACCATGAAGGTACATAGTTGATAGTTGTACCTGCACAACATCACACATAATCCTTGTCAACAAAGGTACGATCCTGTACAAATCCTGGACGAATCCTGGATGAATCCTGGAGAAGCTCTGCACGCACCTGTTCGTCTTGTGGGTACAGTCGATGAGGAGCAGCTCGGACAAGCGAGAGTAAAGCTCGCGCATGTTCTTCGTAGTAAGCGAGATGACGCCTGACTCGCCTCGCTCTGTCTCGCCCGCGGTGACGACCGCGCCTTCGTTCGCGGCTGCGAAGGCCAGATTTAAATTCTACGTCGCAAGGTCGTCATCCTTGCGGGCTACACTGGATCTGTGAGCAGCGACGATGTTGTCGACGTCGTGCTTGAGGATGTTCTGATCGCTCTGCACTAAGAAGTCGTAGATCTTCGAGCGCTTGGTTCCTGTCGAGACCATGATGTCGACGCGCGACCACAGTTCCTCGCTCTTGATACCCCGAGAGGTTGGGTACGTCTCAAAGGTGTCCGTCGTGACCGCGTGGTTGTGGATAAAGTGACCGTTCTTCACCCTATGACACCATCCCTCTTCACGCTCGACAACTTGGACCACGAAACGGAACGGATACTCATTGCTGCGGAGGTGTCGTCGCGGTCGCTTCATTCCGCCGCGGTCTTATACACGCCAACTATGGGTGCAGATGTACGTGCGTTGATAGGTCTCCCACTCGGGCGGCACAAACAGGACAAACTCGCCTATCTTTCCAGCCTTTGTGTTTGCGAGGCACTTGTTTCGCTGTCCACTGTTCATGACTTCTTGAACCCGTACCATCGGCTTGATTGCAAGCGCGTACTACTCGAGGTAGCGGAACCAGATCGCCCAGTTCTTGTGCAGAAGCCCAGGGGGATCGAATCGAACCTCAGTGTCCGAATCCTGGCCGAATCCTGGCCGAATCCTGGACTCACAGGATTCGTCGCCACTGCACTCGGACCCCGTTGGAGCCACACTCTCGCTTGAGTCTTGTATTGCGTCACTGGAGATCGTCACGATCTTCACTTGTGTCTTCTGCTCGACGGTCTCGTCTTCGTCTAGTGCAGCTTTAAGTTGCAAGAGCCTTTCGCGGAAGCGAGCAGAGTCGTTGCGTGTGACACGTGCTTCTCTTGTGTCAAGGCGCCAGTCGTGTCCGCTCTTACCACAATGAGCCTCAATTGTGCAGTATCAGGGGGTGCGGCATGATCTTCATGGTGGTTTTACTCGCACGAACGGTTGCCGTGGCTGCAGGTCCATCGGCATCGAGCGCATCTTGAGATGCACGCGTCCCTTGTCCATCCGGTGCTGCCGAGTCAACACGTCCCTCAAGTTCGTCATTGTTGTGTGGTACCTCAACTTGGATCTCGTTTATCGCAATCTAGAAGCGCAACAGGATATTTTAGAGCGAGTCACTCCTACTCACACACAGCTACACCTTCCATTACTTGCAGCCATTGCAGAAGCGCGCGTACCACAACGTCTGGCTTCTTGGGGCTCCGCCAGGCGAGGTGAGCTGTCAGCACCTTGTAGCATAGTGACCATACTCACATTGCCACCGGGTCAAAGACCCAGGAGCCCTTCGCCGGATTCGGCCACCCCCCGAGCCACACTTAAGTGGCTTGGTGACAGCGTCAAACGACGCGCCATACTGGGGTGAATAAAAACACGTATTAGCATTCATGCAGCTCTCGCCGGATGTCCTCTCATTCGGGTTCTCCCTATCGAATGATGTCCAGTGAGGCCTTTCGGTCCAGCGTACACCGTGTACTCAGTAGGCGCTAAGCACAAGGCATACTAAATTTGTTTAAAGGGCACTCCCATGCCCACGGCGCATTTGGTCAACTAAACCATGCCTAGTCCAGTCAACCCACACACATTATTCATTGCTGCCTTGTTTGGCGATCCAAGGATACGTCACCCGGCGGCTGACGGTTACCACAGCTCGGGCAAAGCGCTATGAATGTTTCACCACGCCCCGTCACGGCCACCGCCTCCCTTGCGAGTCACGGCGACCGCCGACCCCCAACCGACCAATCACGCTATAGAGATTCATACCATGTCGGCCACCTCTCGGCTGCTTCTAGGCCGCGTCACTCAGTCAATCGGGGAACAGGTTACAGTCTTTCAAGTCTTAGAAATAGTATACCACACGCTCTTAACGCTCAAAATAGGTGCCCCCTAGCCCCTGAGACCTCTTATCGATATGCGAGCGGGTCGCACTCCTTAGCTTGTCTTGGGCAGCATCGCCATGACATCCAGCAACCCTTTTCATCACCGAACACGCACACACTCCATCAAAAGTCCCCTCAGGGATCATTCGACAAAGCACATTCGGCAAAAGAACAGTCACTAGTCGTCTCATGACCCTTAAGAAGGGCCGATCGGTCAAGTAGACACATGCGTCACCGCTCGCATCCATCCAAATGGCAAACCAGACTACAATCACTGGAATACTCTTCACTCACACAACGGCTCTCACATCCCATAACACCGACACGGCCCCTCAGTCAACACCACCACACGCCCACGCACCTTGACGTTGTTTTGATCCATGGGAACTTTGGTGTCTGCACTGAGACTGGGGGCGGCGCTGCACTTGGTAGTTTGATGGGGAATTGGTAAGTGAGATTGTTGGTTAAGGTGTAAACATGCAAACATACAAAAGCTAAGTCAAAATCGCTCTTGGTCGGTATCGCTGGCTGTGGACACGTGTCTTCATGCTGTTTTCTACGTCTCTTCGTGCTCGCCCATCTTGGCCTGCGATCCTCGACCGTCACCATCTTCGCTGGCTTTCTCTTCGATCTTCAATGTGGCGCCACTGGCTCGATGACCTGGACTTGTTGTCGAGGTCTGTTGCTCGAACGTCGATCACTGGATCAGTTTCCCTGAGAGTCTTCACTGACCCTCGAGCAGCCCTTCATCGATTGTCGAAACAGGGTCGCCGCCCTTTCGCAGGATTGAGTCAGTGGGGGTTCCAGTCAGGTATACTGAATCTTGAGACTGATTACCGACCTTCAGTATGGGTCCATCGAACGCCAAGTCAGGCAGGCCGAATCTCGAGGCAGATCACCGATCTTCGATGCTGGTGTGTCGAACACCGTGTTGAGCCCAAAACACCACAGTTCGCTGGTGACTGTTCGCTGAATGACTTCACTGGACGTTGATCACCGAACAAAGTTCGGCCGAGTAACGTCAACGGATCTCAGGACCACCGAAGCTCTGATCACCGAAGGTCACGCCGTTGGTGATGATGTCGGCGCGTCTCTGATACGACTTGATCTCTTTTGCGACAGCTCTTGGCTCATGACGTCAGGTTTGGCTGGAATCTGGTCCCATCCCGTCACGCGAATGTCTTCGACATTTTCTCTTGAGCTGACTATGCCACAGCCTTCTAACACCGCGCCTGTATCCAAAACCAGCAACTAGTCAGTATGAATACATGCGAGTGACTGACGAGCATGCGGGCATGCAATTTACACTCGTCTGATTCACGTTGACGCTGTGATGACTCACGCATTTTCAACTTGAAATCCACTGACATGCTCAAAATCACTCAAGTACACACTTGCAAGTCTCATTTGGCACTGTGCTCTCGCCGCACACCCACGTTTCTTCAACACACGGTCAAGCCCGCACCGCGACACACGCGTGCGCACACAGTATAAACTCGTTCTTGGCGATTTCATGTGCACTCATGGGTATCGATTGTTTGCCTAGACGTTGACCGACGCTCTCGCTTGTTAACGACGCGTCTGAGTGAGTGTCGCTGGTTCATGCGCCTCGAAAACGTTACGCTAGTCAGCCGAACACACGCGGTGGTCGTTTTTGCGCCTGTTTATCATCAAATTACCTGTGATCACACGCCACACCACTCACAAACGCACACACGCATACCACGCACACCAACGCTGTCCCTGGCTTCTTGTGGTGCGAACAGGCGAGGTTGTTCACAGTCGAACGCGCTTGTGTGGCCGTTCTCCGCACCTGCACGTCCAAGAGCGCAAGTGACCCGTCAAATCGCCGTACATGCACACTGGAGGCTCTCACGTGCACTCACTGCTTTTGCTGGCGTCTTGGGGCTCTACCAAGCGTGCTCGTTCGCACAAGGCGCATACCCGCCGCCGATACGCCACTGTTTGCCTTGATTCGCGTCGCTGGGTTGATTTGCAAATGTCAACCACGATTTGGGGGGGAGAATTTTTTTCTTGCACTGGAAAGACTAGGGGAGATGGAGATGGGCAACTCGTTTTTTTGTTACTTCGATCCTGGAAAAACACGAATGAAAAAGGGAAAATCCATTGAATGTTCAGTCAGTCAATAAATTTCATAAATTTATTCAATCACATTTCGATCAAGAACAATTTGTTTACTCAAAATAGTTCTGGACAAAACTAGTCACTCAATCATAAAATTTCGGACAAAAGTAGACAGTGAGTTCGACTGACCGGCTAAGTCACATCAGTGATTGAGTGCACGAGACCGCGACAGACAGTGACATCTTGTGAGAAAAGCAACACACAGGACAAACGTGTAGTGCCGATTGCTGTGCAATTTGCTCACTTTCCAATTTACCGTTCGCTGTTACCCTGCGGGGGTATCGACCCAAGCTCAACTCACTCGTGTGGCAGAGTTCAAAGCCAGCGGTCCAACGTGACATTCGCTGTAATGGGTTAAGTCCCTCGCCTTGGATGCGCTCAAGGTGTGTCCTATGCCTTGGACGTGGTGGTCCATCGCAGCACGTTTAAGAGTTTGAGAAGTGCAAAGGCATTTTTGTACGGGTCGTTCCAGGCTATAATGGTGGGGATATGGTTAGACACCGATACAGTATTTACTGCAGATAATGTCCAAAGCTCGCATTTGTTGCCACAACAGTATATCAGGTGTAGTCATAATAATTCTGCAACTTCTACTATCAAACTTGGTGTTTTGGATCGTAGAAAACAGTAACCACAGGGGATGTAACGGCTCGAGGTGGCTCACGTAGTGCTGTGGCGAGCAAAACGCCACAGGGCAAAGTCTTCACAGCTATGGACGACAGCTCCTACGATGGCAGCGATGCGTCGTGCAGCTCAAGCAATTGTTCCAGTTAGGCATCTAGCTCGCCTGTATCACAAATCAATTCACGTAGCGAGAAGCCAACGGATACGTTCTTCACTAAGCGCACATACTCGAGCAAGGATGATGTCAAGCAGGCAGTACTCAAGTACAACGCGACTCTTGGGCGAGAGTTTATCGTTGCCGTGAGCTCAAAGCAGCGGTACCAATTCAAATGCAAGCTCCCGCACTGCGGCTTTCGAGTCCACTTTATGTACTTTGAAGTCTTCAAGCCTCTTCACGTCTTTGAGCCACACACGTGTAGCGTATTGGCTACCAATGATGGTGATGATGAAGGTGAGGTGTATTCTGCTACTTGAAGCTGAATTGCATGGAGGATCCCCATTCATCGCCCAGTTCGCGGCCCGATCGGCCATCCTGTTTGTCGCACGATAATGGTGGCGCCAGGCAGTGATGTCGATGTTGTCCGCTATGCGCCGCGTGCGCCTGAATATAGCCGCCAGACGCGACTGCAAGGGCGACTTGTGTGTCTTTTGTTGGCGGATGATCAGCAGGCTGTCGCCGACGACGTCGAGCGTGTGGAGTTGATGGTCTTTGGCGTGTTGGAGGCCGCGCAGGAGCCCCATATACTCCGCCACATTGTTCGTCGTCGCCGCGCTCCGGTACGCCATGCTCGCCACCCAGACGACATGTGCCTGTCACATGTGCAGGTTCACTCGTAGGATGACGGATACGGAGCTGCCGGGCATGGGGTTCCCGCGAGAGCCGCCGTCGAAGAATAGGGCAAAGAGCCCGGCACTTGTCACCATTCGTTCCGCGGGTATCACCGGCACAACGTCGAAGAGAGTGCTCGCCAGTGCTCTGGTTATCCGCGCACGTCGACTGCCCTCCAGTCATTTTGGCGCCATAGAGAATTGTCGGGCGAGGAGCGAGACGCCCGTGCGAAGGCGCGCAGGGCTGGAGTGCAGAAAACAGTCTTGTCCTGCTGCATCCCCGCCCAGTGTCGCCAACCGATGTCGCCAGATGCACGCGAGGGCCGCCCCGCGTGTGTGACTCGATGTCGCCTCTGTCACTGCGTGTATCTGGTCCTGGGTGTCGTCGCCCTGGGTGAGCTTGGGGTGATCGGCTGTTATGCGGCTCCACACCAGTGTAGGCTCCGCTGGGAGGAGGAGAAAGTAGATCGCGGGAGGTTGGAGCGCCGTCGATGCCACACCGGTCCCCACCCAGCGGTTGGTCAGCTCCTCCCAAAGACGGCGAGCTGGGGGACACTACCAAAAGCCGTCGAGTGGAGTGGCTATCGCCGTGCCTGCGCATTTAGGGTGCAGGCAGAAAGTGGATCTGTCCCCGGTGTTCCAGCGAGACGTCATACCCGCTTTGATGCGGAAGAGCAGTTACCGCTCGTATGTGTTGAAACCGTGCAGGTGAAAGAGCTCGGACCACTTCCGAACGGCCATCCCCTTATCGAGCAGACCCATAAGATACAGCGGGCAGTCGGAGTGTCAGCCGCCCGATCCCGTCGCGTCTCCCCGTCTGCGATGCGGTCACGCCCGAGCGTGTGCCTGAAGGCCGCGCGGGACGTCTTTCACGGTCGCGCTCCGCCCCACACCCGGACAAGCCGAGAGACGCTGGGGTGTGCATGCATCTACACACGTGTTCGCGTCTTTGCCTCCCGCGCTGCAATGCCCGGGAGTTCACATGAACGAGTGAAGGTCGTGGAGTTGGTGAGAAGGGTCGCGGCAAAGTGCAGGATGACATCGTCGTCGTCGACTCACCATTCGTGGCCCCTCCGGAGGACAGAATCATAGGGGATGAGGTCACTGTCGCCACGTCGGCGCAGCAGAATATCGGGGAAATTGTTGACGAGCGCGAGGTACACGCGTACAATGATTCTCCTAGCGGTGGATGTGAGAGCGAGCCGGTCGCCATGGCAATTGAACCGGATCACCCCAGTCTCGCCCCACGTCCACGTCAGCACCTCGTCCGGTGTGGCCGCTCCTCGCGTCAGAGCCGGAGAAGAAAGTCGCATGACATCTCCTCGACGGTCGTGGAGCCAGCAGTCATGCTGGACAGAGCAATACGTGAGCCACTGCCCACAGAGGCGCCCCTTGGCTTTGCTGTCGCCATTCCGTGCTCGGAGGGCGGTTGTCTGAATCCCGGTCATGTTGAGCAGCAGCAGGTCGTCCTGCCATCTCACGTGGTCGTCGTGCTCCGCGTGTCGAAGCACTGCGTCCGGACATCTCGTCACGCTCCCCTTCTCCCCTGGAGATACAGCCTCCCGTAGTGCTATGTGCACGCCGCAGTAGCCAGCCCACCATATATTCCGCGGTGCTGATCGGAGAAGCGCAAGGGCTCGGGGTGATGAACACCAGCCCGCGCCGTGCCATGAGCATCTCCCCGACTTGGCGTTCAAACGCGGAAGAGGCGCTCGCCGACGTCGCTACAGCAGCGGCCGCCGGTCTGTTCAGCTCATCCTTGACGTTTGGCACGCCAATGCCCCTTGCCGCAGTGCCAGCTCCGCCTGTGAAGCACTCAACCACGCTCGCTTCCGCTTGCGGGTGTAAGTGCCCCAGACGAAGCCGTTCACAAATTTCTGCAGCTGGCTCACCGTTCTCGCTGCAGGCCTCGTATGCCGAGCAACGTAGGCTAGCTTCTGAATCACAATGACACGGGCAATCTCAGCACGGTGGACAGTTGTGTGGGTCTTGGTGCGTGCGAGTCGCAGTCGGTGCCGCAAAGCTTCAACCATTCCTCCCCAGTTGGCGGGCTCCGTCGCTCCCGAACCGACTTGTATACAAAGGTATCGGCACGTGGCGTCGGGTTCCTGCGCCGGTATAGACTCTACGCCGGTGAGAGCGCCGACTCTTGTGTGACCTGTCAGCCGGACGGCCACCGACTTGGAAAGGTTCACTTGCAGCCCCGAGGCCACTCCGAACGCCCATATCTCCTGCAGACAAGCCACCGTCATCTCCGGGTCTAGCAGAAACACCGCCGTGTTTTCTGCGTACCCAGCAACACAGAATTCGATTCCGTCCATTGTGCTCACCCCACTGATGGTGCCACATTGCTCCAGGCGGCGGTATAGCACGTCGAGGGCAATGGTGAAGAGCAACGGCGCGGGTGGGCACCCCTGCCGGATGCCGCTGGTAATGCACACGGGCCAGGACAAGTATCCGTTCACAAGGAACCTGCCGCTGGTGTCTCTGTGCACCGCCGTCACCATGTTGACAAAAGCGACGGGGAAGCCCCGTGCCACCAGCGCCCCCCTGAGGAACTCTCTGTTCAGAGAGTCGTACGCCTTCTGGAAGTCGAGCTGTAGACAGATTGCCTCCGCGTGTCCCGGACTCCCGCCTGCGATGGCTTGCGCGGCAAGAAACGTGTCGATCATCGTGTGGATCGAGCGACCCGGCACGAAACCTGGCTGTTACTCGTGGATTAGCGTCGGTAGTAGAGGGCCCAGCCGGAGAGCGAAGATGCGGGTGTAGATCTTGTAATCCGTTTTCAGCAATGCAATGGGGCGGTGCTCGAGTGGAGTCGCCGCCGTCGGCGACTTCTTCAAGCAGTGCACATTGGCCATGGCAAAGGACGCCGGGGTTACGCCGGTGGTGAGCCAGACGTTGAAGAGTGTCATGAGAACAGGAAGTAGCTCCACGGCAAAGTCCGGGAAGAAGTCGTTCGAGAGCACATCCGGCCCCTGCGTCTTTCCGCGCTTGCGCAGGCGCATCGCTTTGCCCACCTCACTTGCAGTGACCGCACTGCCCGGGCTAGCTAGGTCTACTGGCGCTAGCATGCCAGCGTCGGCCAGGTACGCCGCACCACCGCCTCGACGGCGTGATCCTGCTGCATTACACCCGCCTAGCCTGACACTATCACGTTCGCGAGTTGTGCGGAGGACAGCGTGCCCGTGCCGGCGCCAAGCGAGAAGATCGTGTTGTCAGCATATATTGTTGCGATCCTGTTGTAGAAGTTGCGGGTCGACTCGCCAAGTGGCGCTGTGTATCGGCTTCTAAGGCGATCGCGTTTTGCCTCAACCCACACAGACTTGGCAGCAGCGAACTTGGTCTGTAGCTTGAGCACCGTTGGTCCACCGCCGCTCGGGTCTTGCGTGGCTCGTCGCCTCTCGCCATCGAGCCGCCGAAGCGGTTGCCTGTGTGAGCGGGTGACTTTGGCTCTGCACTCTTTTGGCACAGATTTAAGCAACATTCTAATCCGAATCTTTGCCTCGTCCCATCATCATCACGCCTCCGCTCCCCGCTGGTCTTCCGCGCACGCGGCCAACGTCGTCGCGAGATCCTCGGACCCCTTCTGAAGCAGCTCCCGCACCGTGGTTTTCGCCTTGCCAGCTGCCACGTCTGGGGTTGGGTAACATTTCGTCTGCCTTCTGCACCGCGCACGCACATGTGGCGCCGCGATCCGCATAGCCCCGCCGCAGTGATCCGTCTGAGGCGCCTGCACGTTCACGTCCACGTATCGTACCCAGGGGTTCGCTGCGTCCGAGGTTAGCCACCTGTCGAGAAGGCTGCTAGCCACATTCCCGGCCTGTCCTGATAGAAGAAGGTGAGGTGTCGATGGCTCTCGGCTGCACTGGCACCACCCCCGTGAGCAGCTCCGAGTGCGTCTAGTGCTTCAATTTCCGCGTGTAGTACGTCGAGTAATCCGCGCTCGCGTTACCATCTACGCAGTTCAGGGGAGTCATGCGTGGAAGCCCCACTCGCCTGGGAGCTGTCGAAGCCGAGATGTAGCGTGCAGTTAAAATCGCCTCCCACAAAGATCGGCTCATCAAACTTCGGGTTCACGGTGTACAGCAGCACAAAGAACCTCTCCCGCTCCTCCTTCGCGCTGGGAGCGTAGATGTTTACAAACAGCACGCGGACGCCTTGCAACAGCACAGTGATAGCCATCCAGTGTGGTGTCCATAGGTCTTCGGCAACAGCCTCGAGCTTCGTGGCCCCGCCGTGCGGGTTGCAAAGAATCGCGAGGCCCTGGCTTCAGCCTGTCCCTGGGCTCCACAGCGAGCGTGTCGTCTCACTTGCTGCGGTGTCGAAGCCCTAGTGGGGAATGTGTTGATCGGACAGCCGAGCGTTCGCATCAGCGTCCGTGTCCGTGTGCGATTCTTGCAGCAGGACAATGTCGTGCTGGCCGTGCTCATGCCTGCCTCGAAGGAACAGAAACCAGCCTCCGCTCGGTCAGGGTGCGCGGCTAGTCCGCGAGCATTCTGCGTGAGCACGCCTACAGTGACCTCAAGCGAGTGGTGCGCTTATCGCGCACGCTTGACAGCGCGGTGGCGGCATCGGCTCTCGTCAGTGAACCTCTCAAACTCGCGACCAGTCGCCGTAGCAGCGTCCTCTTCTGAGACGCCAGGGAAGAAGCTTGATAGCTTGGGTGTCAGGCTGTGTTGCTAGCGCGCGCCGCCACGGGCGGCGGGTCGCTGCGAGCCGACTTGTATCGAGTCGCCTCCGACGGATTGCACCCAAAGACTGTGAGATCATGGCCGAGAGACCAGGGGCCTGACCGGGTGCGATCAAGTCCTGGCGCACCAGTGCAGTGCCCTCAGCGGCGTGAAGCTGCGCCAGTCCCGCCGATGGAGTCTGACCCGGTTTCTGCACCCGCCCTGAAGACTGCCGCTGCTGATGGTGCCGACGGCTGGCCTCCAGTAGACTCCCAATCGTTGTTCTCGATGATGCTGCCCAGGCAGACCCGGACCTGCTCTGTCACCCGCCACAGCTGCACCACCGCCTTCAGTGTGACTGGGTCTCTGTCGTCGCCCGGTTCGACCTGTGACGGGGAACCCGTCGGCAACGGTCTCCATGACCATAGCACGTAAGGCATGACGTGTAAAACATGCCACGCAGTATCGCTTAGTTCTTCGGGTTGTAGACCATCCCACACACGTGGGTCTAAACTCTGCAGCCGTTCCTAGCGGACCCCACCCGTTAGGAGACTTATTTTGGTCTTCTCGTCGATTGTGCTTGAGACTGCTCTCGCCCACTCAGCAGAGTAGTCCCGCGCGGCTGGGTTGATGTCGGAGTCACCTGCCGTCTCCACAAGGTGCCGTTGGTGGGTCTGCATGGCCCAGACCGAACACCACGTCCTCAAGATGGCGATACAAACAGAATGTGCCGCCAGCGACGGGTATGGCATACAGTAGAAGTCGGCCCTCAGAAATGTCCCGTCGGCGTCAAGTCGCACATCTAATCGGCAAAGCGTCTGGACCGATCGCGCCCCTATTATTGTGCCCATCTTGCCCGGTTCCACCTGAATCGCAGCCACGGCCGCGTCATTGGCCATCATGAGCCCCCGTCGATTGAGGCGATCGGCCGGCGTTATCTCCGGGTGGTTGTCGCGTAAGCGAAGCAGCCTAAGCGTCGTTAGCTCAGCATTAGAAGCCACATCGACCCGCCAGGACTTGTCCGACGCTGGTGGAGTAACGATACTGACGCTGGCTGTCCCGATCGCCCAGAGTGGTGGCGTCTCCGCCGCCTTCGGTGGGGAACCGAAGACGAAGGCTTCATCCGCATTTGCGGTAGCAAGACCGAGTCGAGATTGAATGTCGTGGAGCCAGCGTCTCATGTCGCGACCGCTAGTCGCATTCTCGTCAACTGCGAGCAAGGCTGCGTGGATTGCTTCGCCGAAGCTAATTGCCTGATAGTGCCCACCGCAGTTGCCATGCCGCAGAAGGATCACAACCGGCAGCACCTGTTCCGCCAAATACGCCTGGATGAAGGCGGTCATGATCTCGATCGTGACGAGTCGCTCGTTGCCCACTTCCACCACTATCCCGTCCGACTTGTGAAGATCCGTGTATCCTTGGGAGCGTGTCAATATCGCCCCGGTCGGGAGAACGTCGATGACGTAGACCGGTTCCCTCAAGTAGGCAGCGGCCGCTTGCAGCTCCGCCGCGCCCCCCCAAAAAGACCGCTGCCACCGAAGCTGTGGCCGCCCTGCGGGCCGCCGCGTCGTAGTGCTCGAGAAGCCGATCCCGGAGCTGCTCGCCACTTGCGTCACTTGGCTATTGCCCGTCCGAGTAGAGCTGCTCGAGGCGCGCCAGCATGAGGAGCGCCCGTAGTGAGCCTGCCTGAGGATCTGCGCGCACCATGTCCTGTGCGACCAGTAATATGCGCTCCTTGCACTGCTGCACCTCCTGAGCTATCTCGTCGGTGTATGGCATCGCCCGTGAGTACTCACACTTCCCGGTTGTTGCTGCAAACGTTGCCCGGTACAAGCAGTTTCCGTTGCCCGGCACGTCCATGACGTGAGCCCCGAGTGCGGACAGCCAAGGCTCGAGATGTGTGGGCTGGCCGCCAGCACGCTGAGCATGGATGACAGTGACGTCTGACGCAGTAGTGGCTGGAGAGCTCTGTGCTTGGTCGCTCTGATCCGACGCGTCCGTGCCGGACGCGCCCATGTACGAGTCCCGCGAGGATTGCTTCAATGACGTCGCCTTGGACCGGTTGATGCCGGCTGGGGACTGTTGGGCTCCGTCCGCAGATGGCTTTAACGGTGGTTTGCGTGCACATGACTCTTGGAGTGAAGCGGCATGGTCGTTGCGAGCGCGCGCCGCACCACGTTCAGCCTCCGCCTGTGCCACTCGGCTGGCTCTCAGCTCGGCCTTCGGCATAGACATGTTCATGTCTTCTGTGTCGCCTTCCTCTGCTGAGTCGCTTCCGGCCCTGGGTGGGAGTGGCTGTCGGTCGACACAGGCGAGCTCCGATTCGTCGGCTGCAGGCGTTCCAAGCTTGGAGCTAGCTTCGAACTCGAGAGGAAAAGGAACCGGGGCAGCTCGGAGCGGTGGAGTAACCGCGCCGGGGAGGCGCTGCTCACCAATCGAGGCCGCCGAGGTCTCACCTAAGCGGTTGGCTGCCATGTTGAACTCGTCCTCAGACCGGATGTCTCCGTAGGACGCTGCTTCGTTGTCTTTGGCGGGAGCCCCGTTGTGTGTTTTAATGAGCTGCCATGCTGAAAGATGGTCGTCCACTTCCGCGCAGATCTGCGAGTGCCCGAGCCCGGCTTGCACCGTCGGCGGCGCCTTGTGCGCCTCCCTGTCAACAGCGCGTATGTCACCACGAGACGCGCTGCGCGCGCCTTCCTCATCCTCGCTACGTTGCTCTCACTTGGCAATCTTGGCAAGCTTACGTCAGGCAGCACGCTGTTTGCGTAGTGATGAAGCAAGCAGCGTGGCGTCTGCAGCTGCCGCGGCTTCAGTTCGAAGCTTCTGGCATCTGAGCTCCTCAATCTCCTGCGCGGTAGGGCCACTGCCGTCTGCTCCCAAGGGTGACGGTGCCACATCCGTTGGCTGGCTGTCGGCACTCGTGTGATACTCAGCGTCGACCGCCTAGAGTGCAGCCTCGTGGGCCGTGGCCGTCGCAGCCTTAAGCGATGCGCTCGCCTGGTCCGCAGCGGATTGCGCCGCTCGCAAGTTGTCGGCCGCTACCGCTCGCATCTGCCTGCTGGACCGCCTCCAACGCGGTTGCTTTTTCCGCTGCTACTCCCGCCTGCTGGTGCGCCGCTTGCTCGTCTGATGGGCCGGCTGGAGATGTTGCTCTCGTTGGCGTGGCGTCCGGGAACAGGATTGCATCGAGCACAGCCTGCGCGTTACGTGGGAGCGGGGCCTGCACGCCAGTAGCTGCTTTCTTGGGCTTCGCGTGCTGCTGCGCCGGGCCTGCATTCTGCTACTGACTTGCCTTGCGCTGCTGCGGCATTACCTTGCTCCCGTGTGCCGGTTGTGAGTCCGTCGTGTCGGACCGAGGTGGCAGGACAGCCGGCGCCTTGCCATCATGCGTGGGCTTTCGCTTACGTTTGTCCTCTGGGTCGAACAAAGCTGACATGGGACAGCTGATACTACCCGGCGGGTTGCCTTTCGGCAACTGCTGCTGTTGCTGCTGTGCAGACGCCGCGGGTCCACCCGCCAGCGCTTTTGCCGCATCAGCCGGGTGCGCGACCACCTGACGCCCCGCCCCGTGGGTCGTGTCGGCGCCTGCCGTCGCCGCATCCTGCTCTGCATCAGGAGCGGCCGGCGTCGTGAACGCCAGACCCTTGGCAGCCAGCGCGTCCGCGGCAACTGTGCTGACCCGGATGCTGTCCGCTCTGGTCGAGATGAAGGCGGCGCGTTCGGCCACAGACATGTTGCGATCCAAGATCGACGGGAGCTTCTTGGTTCGTACCAGGGCCCCACTAAACACGCGTCGGTACTCTATGAGGCCACCGTCGCTCGTGCTCGTACATTTCGCCCGCACGTGCAGCGGCTAGTATCACTTGAAGCCGGGAATACGAGCAAAATGGCGGTGGTGGTGCAGGAAGAGCTCAACACCATCCGCCGCAATCCTGGTGACGTTCAGCTGGGCAGCTGGGCACTCGTCCACTGCAAGGGTCGCCACCCAAAAATTGTAGTCGTACGAGTCGATCGCTCAAGCTCGCGGACGCTCGAGCGATGAAACCGCGCTTCCTGCTCCGCGGAGGAGTTGTTCCACCACTTCCACTTCCAGTCCTCGCGCCAGCACGCGGACCTTGTACTTTAGCAGGGAGCTCTCGTCCTGCACCGTTCTCGCGATGTCGGTCGGGTCGTCTCCTTCCTCTAGCTGGTCTAAGCTGAGAAACTTGATCGTTGCGCTGCCGAGCCGGAGCGACATCCTGTGCCACTCCTTAGCTGTGGCCTTGTCGCCAACCACAAACGTGATCCGCCGTGTCGGAGCAGTGAAATGCAGACGCTTGACCGCTCGCAGCCACTGAACCACCTTGTCGTGCCCTTCCGAGCAGGCTAGTTCCGCGTCCAAGAGCTTTAGCTTAGTGGTCGTTTCCGCCACCCGCGCGAGAAGCATCACGCTTGGTGGGACCGCCGCCACCACGCGCCCTTCGAGGTGCTCCACGTGGTCGCGGGTGTACGCGAGACGGGTCGGGTGCGGGTGCGTGCAGACAAGAAAACTAGGCGGGGATGCGACCGGGAGTGCTCCCATGACCCACACCGCCAGCGTCTCTGCTTCCGCTGGGACCATGTCGCGGGAGGTTGTCGTCCGGCTTCACTCGGTGTTGCAGCAAGGCTACCTTGATGAGCCGCTCTTGCCACGCCCGGTGACTCGCGCTTGCAGCTGGGGCAGCACATGCGCCCCCGCCGTTCCCGCTGTCTCCTCCGGCAGCGTTCGCTTCGCCATTTTCAGCGTCGGTGAGGCGCCACGCTGTCTCCTCCGGCGATGACCACGCGGTCGCGGGCAGCTGCAGTGATGCCGCGTCGCCTGCCCCAGCGCCAGCGCCATGCTGCCCCAGGGGCGGTGGCATCGGTGGCGGTGTCGGCGACGGAGCCGGCGGCGATGACGAGGAACCCGCGGTCTCACGCCCTGCCGACGATGTCGCCGATCCCCCACCCGGATCATGCTGGCCAGTATTGTCAGCCATCGGATGGATGACGCGTCGAGATTAATTCACTGGCTGTTTGTCCAGTGGTCACGCGATGATTACTCCACAATTTAGGAAGTGTTGGTTGCCAATGGCACAGACCAGGGATCCGGCCGCGCCACACACGCGTCAAGGTTGGCCAAGAACGAGCATGTTCGGTCTCTGTTTGCGGCTCACGGACGTGACGTCACCACCCGAATGATCTGTAATGAGCTGAAGAAGGTTGGGCTGACGGCGTCCTACAAGAACCGCTACAACGCTCTCAAGCTACTTAGACTGGAGTACTTCGGTGAAGACCTTCATCAGTAGGAATTCCTACTGTTCTACGCAGAGCAGCTTGAACTTCGTGGACATGCTGTCAACATGCAAGTGTCTACTGGCGGTGTCTTCAAGAGATTCGCGGTGGTGTTCAACGAGGGCATCCGACCCTTTGAGCACTACTTCGGCCGGGGTCTTGCTATCGACGGCACACATTTGAAGTCTGCGGCTGGAGGCGTTCTACTCGTCGCCTGATTTGGCCGCGGCAACGGAGTGATACAGATCGTTGCGGTGGCGGTCTTCTCAACAGATAATGAAGACAAGTGGAAGTGGTTCGTCGCCTACCTCACCAGCAGCCTAAAGTTGCCACCTGCGTTCGTCATCACAGACTGCGACAAAGGGCTACTCAAAGCGCTGGCTGTGGTGTGTCAGGACAATGCACACTTCTATTGCTTCCGCCACATGCAAGAAAACTTCAACAAGAAGTTCAAGTCTCGGCGTCTATAGGACCTCGCGTTCGTTCTCGCGCGGACTCACAGTGCAGCGGCGTTTGATGCGAAGGCAAGCGAAATGGACCGGAGCGCATTAGAGTGGCTGCTCAAAATTGGGAAGGAGAAGTGGGCCATCGCGCACAGTCCGTGTCCTCGCTTTGGTGTCGTAACATCCAACCACGTGGAATCGATGAACAGCGCACTCCGCGAGGCGCGACGACTGCCGATCCTCGAGTGCCTCCAGACCATAGAGGATCGTGTGTGCTCACACTACTACGCGAACACACAGGCATGGCATCGGTGGAGCGCCCTGACTCCTGATCAAGAAGCGGCAGCCAAGACCTTCATGGCCAAGGACAAAGCGAGGATGAATGCGATAGGAAACCGCTCGACCACCTTTGTCGTCTCGGAGACGGCCCCGAAGACGCAAGTGACCACGAGATTCGGCGTCGACTTGTCACGTCGGAGTTGCACTTGCGGCTACCCTGCCGACAAGCTCTCACCGTGCTCGCATATGCTTTTCGTGCTTCAAATGGAGCGGAAGTGGCCGACCCTCGACCAATACTACGACCCCACAAGGACGCGAGACTGTTTCAGCCGCGCCTACCTGATTATCTAGGATGACTCAGTCTATCCGGTGGCGACAGACTCTCGCGTGAAGACCATGCCGTGCACGGCCCCGTTTGCTCACCTGCGCAAAGGATTACCGAAGAAGCATGCGCGAATCGAGAGTCAGCAGGCGTCGCAAAAACTGGCCGCCAGTACGAAGAGAGCTCGCAAGTGTTCTAGATGCAGCCGCCCCGGGCACAACAAAGCAACATGCAGCGCCGCGCAGATACCCACTAACCAAGACGTGTTAGTATGAAGGTCTGTATACACTGCAATATCAAACAAACAGGCATCGTATACTCCGCTTGGTTCATGTGTTCTTGTGCGGTAATTGTTGTAGTCCCCGTGATCCGCACTGGATAAACGGCGGCGATAGCACCGCACTGTCAAAGACGCCCTGATGCGTTGTTGCTTGAACGCAAAAGCGATCTCGTGTCTGCTGCGCCTTTGCTACGCTCTGTTGTTACTTTTTTCGGCGATCTGCACTGGCACCACAACAAGTTAATGTGAGCCGTAGTTCATCAAGTCATTGTCCGTCGGAGTCTCTCGCGCTCGTACTCTCGCACCCAATCACTGATGTGACTTGGCGGGTCAGTCAAACTCACTGTCTACTTTTGTCCGAAATTTTATGATTGAGTGATTAGTTTTGTCCAGAACTATTTTGAGTGAACACATTGTTCTTGATTGAAATGTGATTGAATAGATTTGTCACATTTATTGACTGACTGAACATTCAATTTCCCCGAGAAAAAAAGAAACGTTAGTGGAGCTGAATTTCCGCGAATGGAAAAGCGTGGCAGCAATTTAGACGACTCACATTGCGAGGATGATAGTATTTGGTTTCAATCATCATTCCCGAAAATTATGATTTGCCGCTTATGAATTCAAAGAGGGAAACTTGATTATGCAGTCTGAAAGCAAGCACAGCAAGGTGCTGGCAAAGTCCGAATGTGCGATCGTGACGCAAACAGAAAAAATCTTGAATCGCCGCAACAACAACACACCATCGCACGCAAGCACCGCGCGGGTCCTGTTCCCTCCTTGCGTATGGGTCGAGTTCAGTCTGAGGCACATCAAAAAGATACATGGTTGCGGTTGCTCTTGTTGTTTTTGCTGGTGGCAGGGCGACGGTGAGCTGGCGCTCGAAGTTGGCAATTTCTTCTTTGGTCAGCACAGCTCAGCAGCTCAGCAACTGCACGAAAAGAAAAGAAAAATAGTCTCGCAAATCACAATCTCACAACACCAAGCAGAAGTCAAACTTCAGTAAAGAGCTGTATTCTCGATTTGTATGCACAAAATAAAGATAGTGAGAGTACTGATGTTTTGATGGGACATCCAATCAAAAATGTCCTATTATCGTCAAATTTTACACTTAGTATTTGTATACTGAACATAGCGGATAGGATCTGTTCAGAAGAAACAGCTGCTGACTCTCCCACCAGCAGGCGTGAATAAATCAAGGTCAAGCACGGATCTGGAAAAGAACTCCAGAAAGGAAGTAGAGAGTTTAGTGTAAAGGTGAGCTTCACACACCGATCAGGGAATTGTTTGCAAGTAAAGAATGTGCTGCCAATATTGGGCTGCCATATACTTGCAGCTTCTTGGTACTGTATGCCAACACTGCTTGTGCTATTGTTTGCGACGAATGCCATTTCAGGGTGCTGATGTTACCAATACTCTACATTTTTCCTTTGCAACGCATAACGGAATGCGTGCGAAAGATGAGGGAAAATTTGGCACCCAATCGAGACCACGTTGGGTGGCAATCACGAAGCCATCAAAAATGCGCACTGAGACAACGTGAGCGAGCGAAAACACAGGTAAAACTCAAATCCCAATTCAAGTTGTTTGGGTTACTGAAAAGTTTTACAACGTTAAACATCGTGATATCATGTCAGCTCCTCTCTTGTTGTCTTAAAAATGACCTCCGAATGTGCAGTGGGCAGCGGTATGAGCTGGGACGGTTTGTTAGCACGCGTCGAATGCGAGGTGGTTCTTGGTGCTGCGCTGCGGTTGCGGACTCGTGCTTGGCAAAGCAAACAACTGGCAAGATGGCATTCGTCTGCAATACAACAGTGAAGCATAAACTTTGAGTCTAAGAAAGGGGCTTCTTCAAGGTCCCTTTTCCACACGTCAGAAAGGGCACCACCACCACTCTCTTTGTGCAACTCGCACCTAAGCGAGTGTTCCCCTCTCGTCCATCTGAACCATTTTACTTGCCCTTTGTATGCAAGATCAGAGGGATGTCCAGTTCTCGGATAGGTCCGCATTGCCGAATCAGAGGCTGGTGTTTAACAACTATAGTGAAAAATACGAGGGCTTACTCACTCCCAGCCCGCTGCTGGCTCGCGCATCTGCTCAGCGAGCACATCACTTCTCCGAGTGGGGACCGTCGGCCACTCGACAACACAAAAGCACTTTGCCCGGACGACATGCTGCCAGCGCTCATGAACAACGTGGTTCCGTGGGGTAAGAACAGCAACCGCCGCAGCTCCAGCGTCGGCGGCGAGAGCGACTTGCTCACGCTCAAGCAGCGCCTCGCGCACGCCAAGCGCACGCGCACCGCGAGCTCGCAGATGGACCTTGACGACACCGACAACCAGTTCAGCGACGACCTCACCGAGACTGAGAGCGCAGTCTCGTCGTCGCCAATGTCGTCTGGGAAGCGCCAGTCGCGTGCGTTGCACGCCGCGAGCTTCGACCCGTACGAGGTCCCGCCGACCTCAAACCAACAGCAGCAACAGCCGCCACAGGCGCCGCTCCGCGCCACAGTGTTCTCATTCGCACGCGCGGGCCTCACGAACTCCAAGATGCTGCTCAACAAGCTCCCAGCAGCGTCGCGCCGGAAGCCGCACGCTCG
Organism: Globisporangium megalacanthum; assembly: GCA_023334115.1. Taxonomy (NCBI): domain Eukaryota; phylum Oomycota; class Peronosporomycetes; order Pythiales; family Pythiaceae; genus Globisporangium; species Globisporangium megalacanthum. The sequence goes on from JAASGD010000078.1 coordinate 40,871, forward strand.
CAGCGTCGACGAGCTCTCGGAGAGCGACTTTGCGCCGTTCGTGCCAGGCACGATCGTGTCGACCAAGTTTGGGCTCGGCACGGTCCTCGAAGTGCGCGAACGTGAAGGGATCACCGCGGTCCAGCTGCAGAGCCGCTTGCCGATGCTGCTTTATACCGCCGGCCAGGACGACGAGTACTACTCGGTGCCAGCGCTCGTGGGCGACTGGGTGCACACGCCGGCGGGCGAAGGCTGCGTGCTCGGGTACGATGCGAGCGACCAGATGTACGCGGTCCGCATCGGCGGCGACGCTGCGAGCGAGTACGAGTGCCGCGTGCGCCAGGCGGACGTGCAGCGGTACGTGCGCGCACGGCGCAACTCGCTCGGCAGTGCGCCGTCGTCAGCGATCCAGAAGAGCCTCTCGACCGCGCTCAAGACGATCGTGTCGACGTCGTCGGGACTCTCTGCGTCCACGTACCAGTTTGTCTCGAACAAGTACTACCACGGGCAGTGCGTGATCACGGCGTTTGGCTCGGGCTACATCACGGCGCTCGACGCAGTGCAGAAGACGGTCCAGGTGCAGCTCACGTGGGGCGCGACCGCGTACTTGAACGCCGACATGATCAAGTTTTACCCCAAGGCGCTCGTCGGCATGGACGTGTCGACCAAGTTTGGTGCTGGCCGCGTCGAAGCGCTGCGGCCTG
>JAASGD010000079.1:0-41457 GCA_023334115.1 Globisporangium megalacanthum
CCTGAGGCGTGGAGTGGTCAAATCGAGCTCAGATTTCACCAGTAGAAAGCTCTCATTGTGTTCTATCAGATGTGAGAACAGCTCGTTTGGAGACACACTTTTGAAAAAGTGAGTCTATTTCCCAAATGTTTTTGGAGCTGTCCCTAACTTTTTGGCGCGCACTGTAGTAGTACGTGAACACTACAGGTTCACCGTCCTGCTCCACACCAAGCGGTCTCTTTCCGCTGTCTGTGTTCACACCAGCAGACTCGAGTCAAGGGAGCTGCTCACTGTCAGTGGCACGCAGCTTCTTGAACTCGCTATACAGTACTAGTAATATCTACACGATCAGAAAACAGTACTTTTTCTGCATAATCAGGAACCTGAATCTGACACTGTCAGATTCACTGCTGCATTGCAGTGTTTTTGGCCGTCAGGGCACTGCCAACCCCAAGCGCATGGACGAGTCCGAGTACGCGCGCATCTGCTCGCTGGCGACGTATCCGCGCCAAGACGGCGCTCTCGCGAGCCGCAATGACAGCACAGACGCGCCACTGAGCGTCTCGGAGGAGACGTTCGCAGTTATCAAGCGGCAAGCGGAGCACCGGCGCCTGCGCTCCGAGCTGCGACTGCACCGGCAGGACAAAGTGCTCCGTGAGTACCTCGCGCGGCTCGGAGACCTCGGCGCGCCAGGCAGCGCCGAAAGTGGAGACCAACACGCTGGCGCCAGCGTGTCCAGTACGAACCCTAAGAGCAGACAGAGCACAGGAGCGAGTCGCGAGTCGCTGTGCGCGATCGCCGAGTCCGCCGCCTTCTCGCCCTGTATGCTGGCGCGCGTGCTGCTGGAGGCCAAGTACGGCTGGAGCAAACCCACGATCGCAGGCGTGTTCAAAGAGGCGCTCGCAGCCGCCAACGGCGGCGCCAGTGCACCAGCAGGGGCCACGCGTGGCCTCAGTGTGCGCGAGTATACGCAAGTACTGCGAGAGGTACGAGAGTGTGTGTGGTCCACTCCACTCCACCCCACGTCGCTCTCAACTACTCTCTCTCTCTAGGTGAGCGCCTGTATCGACCGGGACGCGCTCTGCTCGCCCTTGACCGACCGCGTCCGCCACAACGTCGGCGTCGAGTTCGAGTTCGTGCTGCTCGAGACGCTGCGGAGCCGACAGCTCGTGTTTGAGAGCGAGCACGAACTGCGGGAGAAAGGGCTCGCAAAGACGCCGGACGTGCGGCTGCTCCTGCCGATCGGCGTACGCGACGCGCGCACTGGCGACCTCCGGGTCGTCCACTGGATCGACAGCAAAGCCATGTTTGGCGACCGCCAGACGCACGAGAGCGAGAACGCGGGGCAGGTGCGTGGGACCAGTTGAATAGGATCTGTGGATGTGGTGGTGGATTGACTGGTTCTGTCCAGCTGCAAGGGTACGTGAACCGGTTCGGCCCTGGCATGGTCATCTACTGGTTCGGCCACGTCGCGGACCTGAGCTCGGACCGCGACGTGTTTATCACACACGCGTTCCCACGTGAGCTGGAGCTCCCAGGCGGCCGTAATGACGCAACGACGACGCGTGAGAACGACGTGCCGCTGCTGGACGAAGGTGTGGAGCTGCCACTCGAGCCACTGGCGGTCTCGACAGCGTTCGACAGCGACTGGACGCCCGTGTCGACAGCCTGGCGTGACTGACTGGAAGCCGACAGACGCAAGAGAAGCACACACACACTCATTGTTCTGATGTCGCTTGGTCTTAGCGGCTCCTACTGGCCCACTATGGCTCCGGCCCTACAGTATGTCTCACCATTCAGAGAGGAAAGTGGTTGGCAAAGTGGGTCCACCACCCACACCCGCCTTGCGATTCAAGGTGGAGGTGATCAGAAGTGGGTGCAAGTATGGACTAGTACTGTACTGGTAGTAGCGCACCTACTTTCGCATCATGTGTTGGGCTCGCCTATCAAGGAACGAAACTCGAAACTCGTGGAAGAGCTGCTGGACGGGCGTTGATTGAAGAGCCTTCATGAAGCATGTGAAGACGTTATGTGGTGGCTTTTCATGAAGTGAGTCCAGATATTATCAGCTCACTTTTGAGCTTCGTGTCTGATCCCGTTCCATCATGGCTTCACTTGCCTGAGTCCTCTGTTCTGGGACACGGTGCGGTCCAATCGCAAGTCGCCATTAGCGAAAACACAATAACGCCAACGTCGCGACTCAGTTCGAAGTTTCAAGCGGCCAACGACAACGACAACAACATCATCACTGCCTCTAGCAAGACGACGTCCGCACACCAGAGCCCACACGCAGGATCTTCCCCCCGCTCACACCAGGTGTCTCTACCCCTCGCTCGTTCGTCCCGTCCTTCTGCGCAGCTGTGAGAGCGATGCCGGCAGTTGGCGGCGCCTCGCGCTTCACGTCCGACACGATCTCGTTCTCCACCGTCACGGTCGACATGGCGCCGCTGGTCGCCCCCACGTTGAGCAGTCGGCGCCGCCACCACCACCACTACCACCACCGTACGCACCCCAAGTCTGAGCCACCGCTACCAGCAGCTGGCACTGGCCCTGCGTCCGCACCAGCAGGGGCGAGTGGCGCGTCTCGAGCCGCGTCGTCGCGTCCGTTGCGCACCCACAGCAGCACTGGGAGCGTCACACGGGCGCTGACGTCCGCACCCCACCCAGCAACGCTCGAGCGCAAGCCGTCGGCGCTGTCGTCGTCGATGCGCGACCACCAGCAGTTCCTCCACACTCAGCCCGCCACCAACAGCAGCAGTGGAAGTGGCGGTCCCCTCGACCCGACCCAGCGTCCCACGACTGTCTGGTCGGTGTTTATGCAGACGGTCCTGCGCCATTCGAGCCACACGAACGCTGTCGCGCTCTCTGGCGGCCCCCAGCGTCGTCCTAGCACCACCACAAACGCCTCCACCACGACGCTCGAGACGCACTACTCGTGGGTCCAGTACTACGAGCGTGCATTCGCAGCCGCCCGTGCGCTCGCGTCCTTGCGCTTCGCCCCCGGCGACGGCGTCGTCATGTGCGCCAAGAGCACACCAGACGTGCACTTCCTCAACCTCGCGGCTGTCGCAATCGGCGGCGTCGTCGCCCATGTACGCGCCACGTGGTCGGTCGACGAGCTGGTCGACGACATCTTTGACGCGTGCAATGCCCGCGTCCTCGTCCTCGACGCGCTCCATGCGAACTTTGTCGCCGCGTTGCAGCGAACGACCGCGCGGTTCCGAGCCGTGATCCTGTTGCATGGCGACCCCATGGACCTCGTGACGGCGCTCGCAGAGCCGACACTGCCAGTCCTGACGATGGACGATCTCTGGGCGGTCGCGAACGACGACGTGCTGCTCGACCTCGAGATGGCGACGACGCCCCACGCGTGCTGTCTCATGGCGTTCGCGTACGACGAGCACGGCCGCGTCCGAGGCGCGCGCGTGTCGCAAGACAATGTCCTGTTCACGGCCGCGACTGTCGCTGCGTCTGTAGGCCCGCTCGCGAGCGAAGACCGACTCGTCGGGTACCTCCCGCTCCACCACGTCGCGTCCCAGGTCCTCGAGCTCTACCTGCCGCTCGTGTGCGCAGTCTCAGTCGTCTGTGCGCCGTCGTACGCCGAGCCGCTCATGAAAGTCATCACAGGCAAGAAGCCGACGATCTTCTTTGCGACGCCAGCGACGTACGCGCGCTTCAGCACGCAAGTGTACAAAGCCAAGCGCGAAGTCAACTCGGTGCTCTACCGCTGGGCCAAGACGCGCGCGACGAACAACTCGAAGAAGCTCTTGTTTGGCCAAGCCGCGCACCGAAGTCTCGGGTACATGCTCGCGAAGACGCTCGTGCTCAACAGTATCAAGAAGCGCATTGGACTCGAGAGCTGCCACGCGTGCTACTCGGTGCTCGCGCCGCTCGACTTTGAGCTCGAGAAGCTCTTCAAGACGATCGACATTCCGATCTACCAGCTCTTTGGCTGTGCCGAGACGACGGGCTTCGCGGCGCTCAACTACCCCCACGCGTGGGAGTTTGGGAGCTCGGGACGGGCGCTCACGAACACGGTGATCACGTGTGACGAGACGACCCAAGACGTGCTCTTGCGTGGCCGTAACGTCTTTGTCGGCTACGGTCCACTGGAGTCGACAGGGTCGACAGGGTCGCTTCAACCTCAACCTCAGCCGCCAGCTGCGCTCGAGCGCTGGTTCCGCTTCCGACAGCGCGGGTTCCTCACGCCGAACGGCTTCCTCAAGATCAACGACCCGCAGGACTTTGTCGTGCTTGCGAGCGGCGATTGGATCCCCGTGAAGCCGTACGAAGACGCGCTGCTGCGTCACGACCCAGCACTCGACCGTGTCGTGCTCGTGGGTGAAGGCCGGCCGTTCCTGAGTGTGCTGCTCTTCCTCAAGGTCGCAACGCCGCCAGTCCCTGTCCACCGAACGACAGCTGGTGCTGCGGCTGCGACTATCGCGACAGCCAAGTGTGGCGGCGCTGTCGCACTCGGCGACGACGCGCTCCGTGTTGGGAAGAGCATTGGGAGCCCTGCGGCGACTGTCGCCGAGGCGATCAAGTGCCAAGCGTGGGCCGTGCACTTTGACGAGACGCTCGAGGCGCTCGCGACGCAGTGCGGCCTCTCGGGCTTCTTTGTGCGCAAGTGGATCCTCATGGCCGACGCGTTCGCGGTCGAGTCAGGCGAGATCGACCCCGATACGGGCGCGGTCACACGCAAGGTCGTCGACGGCAAGTACCAGTCGCTCCTCGACTCGTTGTACACGTGAGAGTCGGTGGACAGACGGGTGCAGGCTGTACATTATCGTATACTACTACCTACGTTCGTCTAGGGTGTGTGCGTGTGTCGTCGTCGCTTGTGTCCTAGTTGTCCTAGTTGTCCTAGTTGTCCTAGTTTTGTCGGATCCGGATGCCTTGTTCCTGGCGCCGCGTCGCGAGCTTCGGGGTCGCAGGCTTCGGGTCCGCGTGCTCGAGACCAAAGCTGCCAATGTCGGCAAAATGGGCGCCGCACCACTCCTCGAGCCGCGCCATCGGGAGGTTGTCGATCACAGCCGCGTCCATGTCGTCGTACACGTCCGTCACGACCGACGCGCGCAGCTCCTTGACGGCAGCAAAGTTCCAGCGACTGAATTCGTCCTCCGATACGCCGATTCTACGCGACAACGACAGGAAAGGACACAAGACACGACGTTAGTCACACGCCCACGTACAAGGACAGAGAGAGAGCGAAGACGGAGACGTACCGTTGTCGCATGCGTTCTTTCACTTGCCGCACCGTCTCGTGCAGCCGAAAGTGCACGACGAACGGGACGCCGTGCGTATGGATGTAGACGTGCGTGTTCGGCTGGAAGTTAAAGTGCACGACCCCAATGCGCAGCACCACGTCGCCGTCGACTTCGTCGTCCTCGTCGTCCTCGTCGTCCTCGTCGTCCCCACTCGCGTGATCCGCGTCCGCGTCCGCTCGCCCCACTTCGCTCGTCGTTGTCGTCACTGTCGTTACTGCCAGTTCGTCGTCCGGCACTGGCTCGACAAACAACGCGAGCTCGGAGCTCGTCGAGTACCCCGACGACGACGAGTACTTGTCGAGCGACGACGCGTCGGAGAGCAGCTGGAGGATCCGCGTGCCGTCGTGCGAGACCTCGCACACACGCAGCGCTGTCGCCGACGGAATCTCCAGCGCTTCCCGCACCTGTGCGACAAGATCCCCGACTGTCGCTGTCGGAAGCACGAGGAACTCGACGCGACGCTGTCGCTGCGGCGCTGTCGGATCCACGAACGGCGACACGGAGCCGTTGCTGTCGCCATAAATACTAAAGTACACGACCACCTGTCGCTTCGCTTCGATCTCGGTGATCGGGTGGCTCAGCACTTCGTAGTACAAGATCGTCGAGCGCTCCGTGAACTCCGTCAGGAGCTCGTCGAGCGTCACGTGGTCGTTGCCAGCAAACTTCGCGTGGCGGAGCGGGTTCTTCTTCGGCGCGTTGCTCAGTGGCGAGTGCTGGTACAGCCGCAAGTACAGTCGCCGGTCGCCAAGAAAGCCCAAGTGCGACGCGAGTGCGTCGACAATGTCGTCATACGTGTGGCTGTAGAGCAGCAGGAGCGAAAACGACGTCTCGTCCGCGTCGGAAGCGCACTTGTGGCGCCGAAAGACAATCTCGACGCGGTCCAGCAAGTACTGGAAGTACTGCGGCACGTCCGGGTACTTCTCCACCGCTGTCCGCCTTGTCGTTAGTGGTGCCGGTAGTGCTGGCGGGGATACTGGTGGCGGCGACGACTCGGGGTCCTCGACCTCAAACTCAGCGTACTGGTAGCACACAATGTCGCCGTTCTGGATCTCCGCCGTGTCGAGACGCGTCTCGAGGTCAATCTCCGACACGTGCAACGGCTGGATCTCTTCGTACAGCGCGAGCTCTTTCGAGTACGGGATGCGCAGCGCGTCGTGCAGGTACTGCGCCAGCTCCGCTCCCGTCTTGCGCGCGTCAAAGAGGATGCTGCCCATGTACTCGAGCCGCTCGTCGAGCTTCTTCGTCACGTCGTAGAACTTGATGAACAACAGAATGTCGAACCGGTGCAGTGGCGGAACCACACTGCGCTCATCCGTGTCGTCGACTGGCGGCGACAGCATCTCGTCGTCCTCCAGTTCGTCCTCCGGCTTGGTCTCGTTGTCGTTGTCGTTGTCGGGCACGACTGGCGCGACAAAGTCGCTCAGCAACTGGCGATGGACGAGCGGCTTCCGTGGTCGCGAGAGCTCCGACAAGTCGTTTGCGTCGCTAATCAAGAGCTCTTCGTTCAGAATCTGGAGGAACAGCCGGACCGGCGCTTTCGGCGACGCGTCGTCGTCAATGAGCCGCTCCACGCAGTCGAGTAGCGTCTCGTCCACGAGCGTATCGGGGCGGTGCGTCCGGTTCTCGCGCGTGATGATTTTCCAGAGCCGCTGTCGACGGACCGGCACGCCCGTCTTCTCGTAAATGCGCTGGTAGAGCTGGCGGATCGACGCTGCGCGCTTGATGCGTATTCGCACGCACGCCGTCGTGCTGAACGACGAGAAGTCGATCGTCTTGGTGATCTTCTTGAGCCCCACGACGCTCGAGTCGGACGCCAACCGAAGCGTCATGTACAAGTGCTCTGTCTGCTGCAGCTTCTTGCGACGGGCGTGCGCCTTCTCTTCTTCCTGGAAGCGCGCGACCAGCGACGCTGGGATCGTCAGCTCACTCGTGTCGACCGCCAGTGTCGGTGTTGCGTCTTCAGTCGATAACGCTGTCGGCGGCGTTGTCGGCGTCGTCATCGTGACGTTGTCGGTCGACTGGCTACTCGGCTCCTCGTCTGTCTCTGTCCGGATGTCCGTGTCGCCGTCCCGCACGTACACGAGCATATACGCGCTCGAGAAGCTCCGGACCAACGGGAGCATGAGGCTATTGCTGGTGGATCCGCTCGGACCCGCCAGGTCGCCATACACATCACTCGCGCGGTCGTCGTCTGGGACGACTTCGACCGATTGGAAGTCGACACTGTTCGCACTGCTCCCCGACTTGTCGGGCGAGCACGGCATCGCTGCGTACAGCGGCGTCGACGGCCCTGAGCCAGTGCTAGCGACCGCAGCTGCTGCTGCTGTTGGCGACGACCCGTAGCTGCCTTCGATCGCCGTTTGCTCGTCGACGACCGAGATCTGGTCGTCGTCGAAGCGGAACCAGCTCGTGCTGGTCGCAATGTCTTTGCCAGGTCGAATGAAGACGTAATAGTGCCCGCCATGGACGTCTCCGCTGTGCACGAGGACACTGTGGAGATGGTACACGTGCGTGGGACGGGCCGTCTTGTCGGTTTCCATGTCGTCCTTGTCGCTGTCCTTGTCGCGGGCGAGGAACTCGTCAAGTACGAGCGTTTTAGGGAACTCGAACCGGTCGTGGATCTTCACCATCCCGTCCCGCATCGGGTCGTACTCGAAGCGCTTGAGCTGGATGTTGAGCACGGGTGGGAAGTGGAGAAAGCGGATGCCTTTCTGCGCGTCCTGCTTCCCGTGGCCTTCAGCGTCGTACTGGTTGTCGCCCTGGAGCAGCTCCGTCTCGACGTACTTGCGGAACGACGCGTAGAGGTCGCGACAGCCTTTCACGTCGAGCTGGAGGTCGTAAAAGCTCTCGTCACGGAACGACGAGAAGTCGACGTGGACGCACTGGACAAACGACCGCACTTGGCCTTCAAACAGCCGCTTGATCGCACTGTCGACCGCCGTGTGCTTCATCTTCTCTTCGAGCCGGTCGCAGAGGATCCGGTAGAGCTCCTGGACGTCGTGCTGCATGAACGCGTCAATCTGGCTCCAGCCAAACGACCGCGTGAGCTCCTTCGTGCTCACGGCGCTGTGCTTCGTCTCAAGCCGGTAGAAGACGCGCTGGAGGGCGAGCGAGACCGAGTCGTGCGTGTCTTCGAGCGCACTCGGCGTGTCGTACACGGCCTGGCGGAACGCGCGCAAGTGGAAGAGCGTCTGGAGGAGCGAGTTGAGGTAGCAAGTCGCGCCTTGGTTCTTGAGCCCGACCATGCCGGTCTCTGTCTTCGAGTCGTACGACACGTACGGCGGTCGAGGGGGCGTCGTACTGGGGCTGAGAGTGGTGCTGTCGTCCATCCCAGCGAGCGACGGACTCGCTGCGAGTGGAAACACCGCGGTCGTGGACGTGTCCGAGTCGTCCGCTGCGGTCTCATCTGACGGCTGGGCGACTGTGTGGACGTGGACTTGAATCTCCACGAGGCCGTCGGGCGTGAGGAACGCATTCCGAGGGTTCAAGAGCTCGTTGCGTGCATAGAAGCGGCGCATGCCGAACTCGTACGTCTGAGGCGAGAACGTGTGCGCACGCGAGCGCTGGCGGTGGTGGCGGCTCGGGTCCCCACTCTGATTCAGCAGCACAAACTCGACTTCGACCGCTGGGTCCGTGTCCTTGTCGTCGTTCTTGTCGCTCTCCATTTCGACAAAGATGCTCACGACGTCGTCGCTTACGTTCTGGCCGTGCGGGTACCAGATGACGCGCCACGCAGTCCCACGTGCGTCCTGCTGAGACGCAGAGTACACGCACTCGTGGTCACTGAGCAGCGGCAGCCGCTCGCGGAACGTCAGCGGTGCGACTGGCGCGTCGACAACGCCAGCGCTCAATGCGATGGGAGTGGGCAGCACGCGCGTGCCGCCAGCTGGCTCGAGCGCCAGCTGCGGGCTCGACGCAGGCGGTGGCGTACGTGGTGGTGGAGTGTGCGGTGGTGGCGACGAGGACTCGCGGTGTGTACGTTTGCGGTCGCGGGCGGCGTCAGCGTCAGCGGCGAGGCGCTCGGGGCTGCGGCGCTTCTCCACCATGGCGGTGCTGGAGGAGTGTGGCTACAGACACTCACTCACGGGAGCGTGACGTGACGTGACGTGACGCGGACAGCTGAAGAGCTGGAGCTGGAGCAGCTCCTGCAGGCTGTTCGGGGTCGTTTTCTTTTTTGAAGACACGGGACCACAGGGAGATGCGATAGTGCGGAAAGTGAGGGAGGGGTGGACTGGGTTTTCGCGGGCTTTTGGAAAATTTACGACGAGATGGAAATATATTCGACTGGATTAGAAGCGAGATGGACATTTAGACATGGCGAACGCTCGCAGAAGGAACAGAGTGGGAGGAGAGAAAAATGGAAATTTACGACAGAACGTCTACAGTGGTGCACTACAGTAGGTGCGTTGTATTACAGTTTAATACTTGAGTCAAGCGACTGGGAGCGCGAGCTCAGTCGTGTGCAAGGGTGTCTTGAAAGAGGTCAATCGATGTAACAAAGGACCTTGTCCTTGAACGAGCTTGCGTTTGAGCTTACGTTGAGGACAGTCGTATTGAAAATCGCACCTATTCATACACTCGCAGTACCATTTTTCGACAGTATTTTTTAACGACAGTTTGTGACTCGATTAAAGTACCCATTCGCGAGATGTTTTACACGAGCACGTGCGGGTGTGAACACCTGGAACGGGGCGACCACCTTGAGCACTCCATTCACACATCGCTGGAGGTGATGCCGCCTTGCCCTCGACATCCAGACTTGAATTCGTTCGCTTCGCCATTCTTACGGCAAAGTTGCTAAAAATACACAACCCTCTGTCTCTTCTTTGCGTAAATTACTGCAAAATAACAATTGAAAGTCAGACTGGACTGTTTTTTATCGGTGGCACTTGCTTGCTCGGCCCAGAGCGGAGGCGCGCTAACTGAAGCTCTCTTTCTCTCTGTTGGTGCTGGTGTTGCCTTGAGAACTCTCCTACCGAGCACGAGTGACAGCACCTTCACATCTGCTTACTCAATCACATGCATGTATTGCAGTTTACTATTAGTATTTTACAACTCGTAGTTGTCCCAAACCAAAACCCCGTCGAAGTGCTGCAAAAAGACGCGTGCCACAGTCAGTGAGATCATGTTTTGTCTCATCTGAAGCCATTGCACCGTATTCCAGAAATGCAAGCACCATCATCCAAACAAACATCAAGTTAAAATGGTCGCTCGAGTCCCCGTTTCGCATTCGTCAGGTGCGCTAAATGACAAAACACGGTGCACCACTCCCCGTCGCTGAAAAAACTTTCAGACGCACTCTCTCACTGGCACAAGCGCAGACTCCAGAAGCTCTCGAGTTCTTCCTCCCCGTGCACGTGGGCTCCCAGTGCTTCGCCCGACGTCTCTGCTCTCCATCCAGCCACCATGGACTGGGACCCGCAGAGCACAGAGACGCACGGCTACATCTGCCCGCCGTGCCCAGTGTTCCACCCGACGCTCGAGGAGTTCCAGAACCCACTGAAATATATTTCCAGGTATAAATTACGCGCCGCTCGCGTACGGTCGGTCAGCCGGCCGTGTGCGCGTCCTGCGTAGCACCCACCCAGCCGAGGCTCCGTGTCCCGTCCCGTCCTGTCCCGTCCCCCACCCACCCACCGTCCGTACCAACACTCACTCTCTCTCTCTCTCTTTGTATGGCTGTTTGCATGGCCCAGCATCCGACACATTGGTGAGCAGGCCGGCATCTGCAAGATCGTCCCGCCGCCTGGCTGGCGCCCGCCGTTCGCGCTGAACGACAAGACGTTCCGCTTCCGCACGCGCGTGCAGACGCTGAACGGCCTCGACGGCCACGCGCGCGCTGAAGGCCACTTTGTCGACGCGCTCCGCATGTTTTTGTACCGTACCGGCGCGCCCATGCAGCAGCTGCCACGCGTGCACGGGCAGCTCGTGAACCTCCGGCTGCTGTACCACACAGTGTGCGCGCTCGGCGGCTTTGACAGCGTCGAGGCCGCGCAGTGCTGGGCGGAGGTGGTAAAGCGGGTTGGTCGGGAGGTCGGTTCTAGGAAGAAGACGAAGACGGAGACGACGGAGCCGGACGACGCGGTCTGTGCGGCCTACCGGACGCACTACGTGACGTGTTTGCTGCCGTTTGAGCGCTCAGAGGCGGCTGAGAAGCTGAAGAAGGAGACGACGACTGGGAGGCCGTTTGAGACCCCTGACCATACGGCGAAGCGAGAGACGGGGGGTGGTCGGATGGCGACTGGGACGAGCGTCTCAAGTGGGACGAGCGTCTCGGACGCAGTGGCGACGCCTGTTACGAAGACCCGGAGCAGCATGAAGAAAGCAGAGAGGTCTGGACCGTCAGCAGCTGCGTCTAATAGTACGACAGAGGGAGAGGAGGAGGCGACAGGCGAGTGCTCGCCACGTGTGAAGCGGACGCTCTTCTCGGAAGGCGGACACACGAGTAGCGAAGAGAACGACGCGCCTGGGAAGGCTGACGACACGACAATGACGAAGCACACGGACGACAGCGACAATGGGCTAGGAGACGACGATGACGACAGCGATCCGACAGCGAAGCCGACAGTGTCGAAGCCGCCGACACGAACAACGCCGGGGAACTTGAGCCCCTCGGGGTTGAAACCGAACCCGACGCGCCAGCACCGTCTCGACGCGCCGTCGATTGTCGCTGGCCAGCAGTTCTTCCAGTTCTTCCCCGACTGCGGCGCTGTGCTCGCGACAGTGAAGCGCGTGCTTGGCGGCAAGAAACCCCACGTCGCGGTCCAGTACGTGACGGACGGCAGCCGTGACGACCTGGACCTCGCGACCATGCAGATCCTCGTCGCGAACGGCTGGGACGCGTACGTTCTACTGTCGTTTGTCCTATCGTCGTGTATAGATCGTACTTACTGACTGTGTGACGACGGACCGACGGACAGGGAGGCGGCGGAACTAGCGTACAAGAGCGAGATTTGCCAGACGTGTTTGCGTGGCGACTGCTGGGAGAAGATGCTGCTCTGCGACGGCTGCAACAGCGGCCACCACCTCTTTTGCCTCGACCCGCCGCTCGCCGACGTCCCCGCTGGGGACTGGTACTGCGCTGCGTGTGTCGACGAAGCGCGTGCGAGCGACAGCCACGACCAGCGGGACGCGCACCCGAAGTTTGGCTTTGAAATGGGCCGCGAGTACAGCGTCGCGACGTACAAGGAGAAGGCGGACGGGTGGAAGCGCGCGTACTTTGGCGCCGACACGTCTGAGCTCTCGGACCGTGCGTTAGAAGCCGAGTACTGGCGGCTCTTGAGCATCCCGGTGCACGAGAAGCGGCTCGAAGTCGAGTACGGGAGCGACATTGACAGCGGAGCGGTCGGGAGTGGCTTCCCACGGGCCGACACGTACACCAAGTGCGTGCGGCTGCTCTTGAAGCGGCTCCAGCACGCGACGAGCACGAGCGCTGGTGGCCAGAAGAAGCAGCAGCTCAGCCAGCTGCTTGCGCACGGACTCGAGCGCGACATGACTGCGGCCGCGCTCGAGACGCTCCTGTCGACGTACGCGCACGACGCATGGAACCTCAACAACCTCCCGAAGCTCCCCGGATCCGTGCTCCAGCACTTGGACGAAGACATTAAAGGCGTCATGGTGCCGTGGCTCTACATGGGCATGTGCTTCTCGACGTTCTGCTGGCACGTGGAAGACCACAACTTCTACAGCATGAGCTACAACCACTGTGGCGCCCCCAAGACGTGGTACGGCGTCCCAGGACGCGAAGCCGCGCACGTCGAAGCGACGATGCAGCAGCTCACGCCCGAGCTCTTTGGGAGCCAGCCGGACTTGCATCTCCAACTCGTGACCATGTTCTCGCCGGCGACACTCCGCCAGCACGGCGTACCAGTGTACCGTGCCACGCACTGTCCGAACGAGTTCATGGTCACGTTCCCGTCCGCGTACCATGCAGGCTTTAACAATGGCTTCAACTGCGCAGAAGCCGTGAACTTTGCGACCGTCGACTGGCTCCCGTGGGGTGCGGCGTCCGTGCGCAAGTACCGTGCGTTCCACAAGCTCCCCGTGTTCTCGCACGACGCGCTCGTGTGCTCGCTCGCTGAGACGCTGGTCGAGAGCAGTGCGTTCGACAGTGTTGCTGCTCGGGCGTTCGTGTTGCCAGCGATGCAGCAGCTCGCCGACGACTTTAACGCGTTCGAGCGACAAGTGAGCGTGCACCACGTGACGACGCGCGAGTGGATGGTGGAGTTTGAAGCTCGTCATCACTCGAGTAATGTCGGATTGCTGCCGGTTCGGGCAGCGAAGAAGCGCATGATGGCGACTGCAGGCGACTGCGACAGCGACAGGCCGACAGGGACAGGGGGAGCGATGCGAACAGGGAAGATGCTAGCGACCCGGCCGACGCGGATGGTGCTCTGGGCCGGCCAGTCGGGCAAGCACGACGGGCTCCGCTGTGTCGCGTGCAAGCAGTACTGTTACTTGCAAGCTGTCGTGTGCACCAAGTGCCGTCCGAGCGGTGCTGTCGTCGGGTGCGCAGAGCACTTTGCGACCATGTGCGACTGCGACAAGGCGACGCACTATGTGTACTTGCACCGGTACGACGCTCCGCACGTCGCCGGCATCCTAGCGTCTATCACAGGACGGCTCCAGGCGGTCAACGACTGGCAAACCGCGTGCACCAAAGCACTCGCGGCGAAGCCCCGCGTGCGTGAGCTCCAGCAGCTCATGGCGGACGGGAAAGCGTGCGGTGGGGCGAGCCAGGACCGGCTCGACAAGCTCGAGCGTGCGATCGAGAGCGCAGGTCAGTGGACTGCGAAAGCCGACGAGGTGCTCCGGAGCCACGTGCGACGCAGCACTGTCGATCTCCACGCCGTGCTCGCACTGGTTGACGCGGCCGAAGCGCTCGTCGCAGTGCCAGACCAGCTCGAGCCGGTCGAGCGGTTGCTCACACGGTGGCGCGAGTGTGAGCGCGAGAGTACGCTCGTGTTCCAAGCAGTCGGCGCGGTGCAGCGGAAAGAAGCGCAGGCGCTGTTCAACGTCCGGAACCCGCACGACACGAGCGAGCTCTGGCTCGAGAACACGCACCACCAGTCGACGAACGCGTCGATCCAGAAGATTCTAGCGGTGATTGTCGGCATGGGCGGCAGCAGCAGCAGTCGCACGGACAGCGTCGCGTCCCGACTCGTCCACGCGCGCCAGTACCTCGACGTGCTCCAGTCAGCGAACGCAGCGATCGCAGTCATCGCTGGCTGTCTCGAGCGCACAACGGGAAGCGACAACGACAGCGCACAGGACGAGCCGCCGCCGTGTCTGACAGAGAGCGGCTGTCGGCTCGTTGTCGCGAAAGCCGACAGTCTGAGTCTTGCGGACGACACGCGGATCTTCAAAGTCGAGCTCCTGCGGTCGTTCTTGCAGGTCACAGAGGCGGAAGCCGCTGATCTGGAGGCGGCGCTCGCGGACCGCTCGAAGAGCACGGTGGAGCTCGAAGCGCTGCACAGCCGTCTACAGAGCCTCCCGGTGGCGCCCGACCGCTTGCGTGAGCTCGCAGACCGACTGACGGCCTGTCGTGCGTGGGAAGCCAAGGCACGGCGTCTCGTTGACGTGAGCCAGCCGGTCGCCGTGCGGCCGACACTGGCGGCAGCTGACACGTTCTACAGCCAAGCGGACGCGTGCTTTGTGCCAACAACGTCGTTTGTGCGGCGTCAGGTCCACGCGCGTCTCCAAGACTGTCGGCGCTGGGCGACGGCTGTGCACGCGCTGTTCATGAAGCCGACGACAGCTGAGCCAGAGCAACACAGTCTTGCAGCGTTCCTACAGACCGCGATCGACGCGTTCCACTCTGCTGCGACAGCGACAGACCACGCCCCGTCGCGTCTGCACTGCGTGTGCGAGCAAGTGATGCCCGACGCGTCCCACACTGTTGCGTGCCAGCGCTGTCGCGCGCTCTTCCACGCGCAGTGCGTCGGCGCGACAGCAGCAAGCGCGCGGCTGTTTGTGTGTCGTGCGTGCCAGCCGACACTGCCGCCATCCCGAGTCCGGGGCAGTGGACCGCGCCAGCTGTCACTGTCGCCGTCGCCCGCTGCGTTCCCGAGTAGCGTGCACCTGCGCGCGACCCTCGGGTCCCAAGGCGTGCCACTCTTCTGTCACTGTCGCGGTGCGGAAGACGCGTCGATGATCTGCTGCGACTTTTGCGACGAGTGGTACCACACTGCGTGCATTGGTATGCCGCTCGACGTGCTCACGCGCATCGAAGCGTTCCGGTGCCAGCGGTGTGCACTCAAGCAGGACCTGTACTACTTGGACCGGAAAGCGCTCCGTCGCGACGTCACTGGCCGTCGCCCTGCCGCTGCCCGCGTGGACGCGTGTCTCCATCAGCTCGAGACGTCGCTTGTCGCGCTGCCGCCTGGAGCCCGCGAGCTCGCAGTCTACATGGGTCTCGTCCGCCAGCTCGAGCAAGCAGCCGACGCACACACGGACCGGTTCGCGTCGGAGCTCGCGTCGCACGCACTCGCGCAGCTGCAGTTCGCACCAGAAGAAGCTGCGACCGTCGCGCTCCTGCGACGTGTGACCGCGCTCGAAGTCGCGCTCGACGCAGTGCAGAGCCGGCTCGCGTCTGCCCACTGGTGCTTGCGGGCGTGTCGGACAGTACTCGGGTGCGACCGGGCGCCCAAGTACGCGCACCTCGTGCTGCTGCTGGAAGACGCACAGACGCCAGGCTTTGCGTTCCCCCGCACGGAGTTCCAGCACGTGCACGTGACGATCGCCGACCGGGTGCTCAAGGCCGCGCGGTGGCTCAAGCAAGCCAAGTCGCTCGAAGTCGAGGAGTGGAACGTTGAGAAAGCGCGTCGGCTCGAGCGCGAGTGCCGCGACTTGAGCCAGTTCCTCGAACTCCCTGTCGCAGAAGTGACGCTCGTGCACCAGGTCGTTGCGAATGCGGACGCGGACGACGCGGAGTTTGCGAGCGACAAGCGGCGGCGGCTCGTGTGAGAAGAGAGCGAGAGAAAAGAGAGCGAGAGAAGGTGTACGACGTAGAAGAACGACCGAGCGACCAAACCGTTTGCTTTCGACGTGGTGATGACGTTGTTGTCGCACAGGCTCGAGTGGGTGGGACGCTGTCGACAGCGGCTGGCTGTCCCTCCCTCTCTCACTTCCTACGCTCGACGCTACTCCTGCGGCGTCGACGAGCTCGTCGCCGCCAGCGCCTCCTTTACGTCGGCCCAGAACACCGGTGGGAACTGCGCGACCACACGCTCGCGCATGTGCGTCTGCGTAAACGCGTGCGTGTCCTGGAACTCGTCCTGGCCGTGGCTCTCGCGTGTTAGGACACGTGCGTTCGCTGACGTCGCAGCGGCCGACGGCGACGCCAGTGACTCGTCTGGTGGTGATGCGGCGGCGTCAGAGCGTGGGCCTGAGAACGTCACTTCGTCGGTACCGACTGACTGCTGGACTTCGACTTCGACGCTCGCGTCCTCCTTCAAGTCTGTAAAGATCTGGACACACACAAGACACACAGAGCGAGAGCGTGTGAGCGACAGTCGCCTGCTCTCTCCTTCCTGTGTGCTGCTAGTCACTCACCTCCCACTTTGGAAAGTTCGACACGATCTGAGCATACAACAGTGGTTAAGATAGAGACAGAGAGAGACCGAGGGTGAGTATGCTGTCAGTCAGTCGACTACGTAAGCCACGCGACCGAGGAGAGTGGCAACTGGCGCACGCACGTAAAAGTACGTGTTGTAGTCCGGGTTGCGGTACTCTCCCGTGGTCGGGACGTTGAACGCGAACGGCTCGTTCGACGCAAAGAAGACAATGTTCGAAGCGTCGTCGGCGTCCAAATTGTCCATCTCCCTACGCCCAACGACACCAGTCCACTGTCAGCACCCCTCCTGCTTCCAAATCCACCCATAGACGCCCACACTCACACGCCAAGACGCACCGGAAGCACTTGACGTGGGCAAAGACCGACTGGAGCGTGCGGAAGATCGACTTGGGCACCACCGCGTGCGGGCCTTTGAGCAGCCCGACAAAGTTCACCACGAGCACACTGGCCGGCGAGCGCAGCCACTGGTCGCGCACGCGCTGCATCACTTCCTGCGCGTAGAACGCGACGGGGTTCCAGCCCGTGTACACGTCGATGAGAAAGAGGTCGTAGCCGTCGCGAGCAGCTGGCGGCAGCGACGGCTGGGCGAGGAACGCGAGGCCGTCGGTGACGAACGTCTCGCCGTTCGCGCACGCCTCGGACGCGCTTGCGTCGCACCGATCGTACTGGAAAAAGTCGCTCGCTTGGCGCACGACGGCGTCGCTGATCTCAATCACGTCTGGTACGTTAAGTTCGGAATGTCCGGTTGTTAAGTTCGAAAGTTCCAAGTGCTTGTATTGTGGTAAGTACGATGGAATCCATAGGACGCACCCGTTGGGATGCCTTTGGCGCGCAGGAAGCTCGGCACAGTACCAATGCCGAGTCCGATCTGCGCGGCCCGTGTGAGCGTTCGGTCGAGGTACGCAGCCGCCTGCATGATCGCAAAGCCCGGGTACGCGGCCTGGAGTCGGAGGTCGGGGTCGTCGAACTCGGCGCCGATGATCGTTTCGTCGTAGAGCAGATAGAGGACGTGCGAGCGGCGCACGACCACGACACCCGCGTCGGCCTCGTTCACGCTGTGTCCATGGCATGTGAGGGGTTGTTGGTACAAGTACGACAACAACAGAGGCAGGGGCAGTCAGGAAGGAGAGGAGGGAGAGAAAGAGAGTGACGCAGCCACGCACACACTGAGGATCTCGTAGTCCTTCGTCGCAGACGCGCCATGGTGTGCGACGCTGAGCACGAGCGCGAGAAGCACGGCCAGCAGCTTGACCATCGTTATGATTTGCGTGCTTTGCTCGTTTATATTAGAAACGAAAATGAAAATTTAAGAAACGAACATGAATATTTTAGAAACGAGCATGTAGATTTTAGAAACGAGCATATTTTGATACTAGTATTGACACCAGAGTTTCACTGATACTTCCAGTTAAGTATCAGATTAAGTATCACAGTAATGCTTTGACATCCACAACATGGCGAGCAAGAGCGAGACGCCTGGACAGCTCAAGCAGCGCCACAAGCTCGAACTGCGCGTCCGTCGTGCTCTTTTTCGGACATCACGTGCTGCTCTCCCTTGCTCTAACGAACTTGTCGTGCGCGTGGATTGTTCAGACGCTGCAGAACGACGTGAAAACGTTCCAAAAGCAGGCGAAGAAGGAACGACTGAGTAAAGCAGACACCGATGCGCGTATCGCGAGCATGGAGCGCATCGTGAATGAGCGGCACGCAAAGGAGCTGGCGGCGCTGCAGGTATTATAGTGGGAACGCACATGGCAGCGTGTGATGCGTTTGCGGAGCTGTATAGCTCACGTGTGGCTGTGGATCAGGAGGACGAGGAGGACGAAGGCGAAGGGGCTGATACTCCGACGGTCGTGGCGGTAGCTGCTACTGTAGTGGAGCCACCAGCGCCTTCCAAGCCCCAGGGATCGTCGAAAGCACAGCGACGACGGGTGCGCACGCCGTTCGTCATCGTGACGCCACTGCCTCCTCCTGTATACAATGGCTGACGCCCATGCGTCATTCCTAATTCGTACTTTGCAGGAGAAGCTCAAGAAGCAGGAACAGGAGCGGCGAGAGCGCATCGACGAGGAGAACAAGCACACGGTGGACGAGCGGCAGGTCGAGGCGGATCTGATTCTACGCAAGCTCCAGCCGCTCGGGCTCGCGATCCGAGACATCCCGCCCGACGGCCACTGTATGTACCACGCTGTCGCCGACCAGATGCGGCAGCACGGGCTCCCGCTCACGAGCGACGTACGTTCCGCTCGTTCGCTCGATTCACTGGCGTCCGGGTCGTGCGTCCTCTCTGCTGACGATCCGGTGCATGGACAGGGCCCTGCGTTCCAGCACCTCCGGCGGCTCACTGGGAACTACATGCGCGCTCGTCCAGACGACTTCCTGCCGTTCCTAGCGCTGGACGAGGCCTCGGGCCGGCCGAGCGAAGGTACAGCGTTGGCGTGTCCTGCAGTCGTGCTGTGGATGCTGCGATACTAACACGTAACCCTTCGGAACGTCGTTGCGACTGTCGGGACCAGAGCTGTTTGAAGAGTACTGTGAGCGCGTCGTGAGCTCCGCGGACTGGGGTGGGCAGCTGGAGCTGCGTGCGCTCGCGTGCGCGCTCGAGACGCCGATCCACGTCTTCTCAGCCGCGTCCGACGTCATCGCAATGGGCCACGAGTTCGACGCTGCGGGCGTCCGTCCGCCGCTGCAACTCACGTACCACCTGCACTACTACACGCTCGGCGAGCACTTTAACTCGGTCGCGCCAGCGTCGTCCTAGACGCCCGCCTTCCTACCGCTGGCTGCAAGCAGAGACCAAGAGACCACGGGACTCTCTTGTTAAATAAGCGGCATTGGCCATCCATCCATCCATCCATCCATCCATCCATCCATCCTCTGTCGTCAGGCCCGTCGGACGTCACCTCCCTACACGCGGCTGTGCTGGACCAACAGCTGGAGCGCCGCGCGACAGTGGCTCGCGAGCTGCGCGTCGCGGTGGCTCGCGTGCCGCGTCAGCTGCGCGTCGCCTGCGAGCGCCACGACGTGCGTCGGACACACGCGGGCAAAGGCACCGAGCGCTCGCGCGCACTCGCGCAGCAGCTCGAGCGCGAAGCTCGTGTCGTTCGTCTTGGCGAGCAGCTCCACGACGGTCGTCGCTGCACGCGTTACGTGCGCGCGCGTGCGGTCCGCGACGTCCGGGCTTGGGAACGCGGGCAGCGCATCCGCAATGTTCGCCAACGCGCCAATCGCACAGCGCGCCATGTCGAAGTCGTCTGCGTCGGCTGCCGTCACGAGCGGCCCGACGAGGTCGTGCTGGGCGACGAGGAACGCGCTCTGCGCGTCCTCTGTGAGCACTGCGAGGCCTGCGCAGCCCTCGCGCTGGGCGTCCGTGTACTTGGACGTGAGCATGATCTTCATCGCGTGGACGCCCGACGACGGCGTCTGGACCGAGATGGCGCGCCAGATCTGGACGCTGAGGCTGTCGCGGCGCAGGACGCCGACGCGCTTCTGCCCGCCGCTCTGCGCGCACGCGGGCGCGGTCGGGTCGACACTGTCGGCGAGCTGGTGGTAGAGGATGTTGTAGAGCCCATCCCAGAGGAGCAAGCTGCCGCTGCGGCGCTGGCACTCGACCAAGAGCGCGCTCCGGTGGGCGTACACGCGCACGATGAACTCCACGTGGCTGTAGTGGACGTACTTGACGCACTTGAACTTGCACTTGGCCGCGGTCAGCGTGTGCTCCACGTCACAGTCGTTCAGCGCGGTCGCGACGTCGCTGAGCACCGCGCCGGCGGAGAGGTGCGGCAGGCAGTAGAAGTGGTACGGGTCCACGGGGTACGGCGGCCGCGGCAGCGCCGGCGCGTCCACTGTGGCGCCAGCGAGGCCGAAGAAGCCACCGTCCAGGCTGTCGTCCGAGTCCATAGACTCGGACCGGAACGCGCTCACGTCGGCGCTGAGCTGGCGGAGCGAGAACCGACTGGCGCTCGCGTTGCTGCTCAGGCTGCTCGTGCTGGCGCTGCTGTTGTCGCTCACACTGCGTCCGCGACGCCGGAGGAGCCACTCGCCCCCACTGTTGTGGTCCCCACTTGGAACCGCTGCGTCCTGGTGGCGTCTCCGGAACTGCGGAATCGCCATCGCGGCCGCTGCGACAGCGCACACGTCGTCCGCCTCGCGGTTGTTGGGCGGTTCTTCCTTCTGCTGCTGCTGTTGTTCGTCCTGTGTGGGCTCGTTGACGACGCTATCGCCGTCGCTCTCGCTCGCCTCCGTTGTCAGCGGAGGCGGCTTGTCGAGCGCATTGAGACTGCCACTGCGGCCACGACGCAAGAGCAGCGGACGACCAGCGAGCGAAGCCAGCGTCGGTGGCGCGGGCGGCATGGTGTTGGTCCTGTTGTTGCTGTTGTTGCTGGGGGTGAAGAGCCACTTGGCCATGTCTGACAATGACGATGGAACGAACGAGTGAACGAGGAAGACGAAGCGATGGAGAGGGCGGACTGAGTGAGCAATGGCAACAGCGACTCTGTGGGTGGATGCTGGCGAGCAGAGAGCAACTGACAAGACGCAACGCGAACTCGATCGGCTGGTGGCGCGCACTTGGCAGGTACGTCGACGGCCAGATGGCCGATGACAGCAGGAATGGCAGGAGTGCCTTCTTTCGTTTTTTACTTTAGTGACGAAAAGCGGGGAGCCACGTTAATCTCCCTGTGTTTCTTCACTATTGAGCACGCTGGGTTGCAACTGAATTGAGGTTTAGGGCGAGCATACAAACTGCAATATGAAAGCACAGTATACTCCGGACAAGTAAGTTCATCTCAGAACCGAACGTTCGCAGAAGGCAGACGGAACCTTTTTTTAGAAAAACAGAAAGCGTTTCCACCAAAAAATGCAAGTCGGCCTTATTTGTAATAACATAATCGACAAGTCTATATACCAAAATATATTTGCAACAGCTCACATCGTCAGATGTGAGCTGTGATCACCGCACCTCTTCAAGATCCATCATCCACCATGGCATCGCCTGTGCGTCTCGACAGCGTTGGACACCGCGTGCACGTGTATTGGGCCGACGAAGACGCTTGGTTTGCTGGTCGCGTTCAGGACGTGGACGCCTCCGACGGCTATTTTGTGGTCTACGATGACGGTGACGAGCGGTGGGAATCGCCCGCACAGCTCGTTCGCTTAGCTGACGATAGTGATGGCGGCGAAGGTGTCGGTGGTCGAGAGGGCGGTGAAATGGGGGATGACGAACGCGCGGGTGTTCAGGAAGAAGACGACCGTGCAGTGATACTACCACGCAGGAGCCACGCGCCACAAATGCTCGAGCCACCAGCGTCCCCAGCAGACGCGTACGAGAGCGAAGATGGCGACTCTGATGGCGAAGCTGCTGCTGCTGCGATTGCTAGTGGGACTGGCGACGGCCTGAACAATGAAGGGTATACCTCACTGACGAGTGGTGCAAAGGAGACAAGATGGAGACAGAGTGCAGGTGGCAAACAACAGAGTGATGACGACGATGATGACGCCGGCGAACAGCCCCACGAGCGTGAAGGGGCAATGGAACCCGACAGTGATGCCGACGAGCAGTCGACCGCAATGAGCGAAGTGCCGGTCACATTCGAGCGAGAGCGTGGACGCGCCAACGCCACCACGTTCAAAGACACTAGTCGCCGCAGCAACGGCGACGCCGACCCATTGCGAGGCTTCCGCACCAGCACTGTGGACACTGCACGTCTTCCTGTTTGTGGTGTCCTACGTGGCAAAGTTCTCTGCGCTCAGAACCTCCCAAGCCTCCCGTCTCCCCACGCCACGTCTGCTGCCACGTTACACGTGGGGCCACCGCGAGCGTTCGTCAAAGTCGCGTTCGTGGAAGCAGAGAAGAGCGGGACTGGGACTGGGACCGGGACTGCCAGCAGCCTCCTGCTGCGCTGCAAGAACGCGCTCGCAAGCACGTCAGTGGCGCCGCCATCGTGCAGTCCGATGTGGAATGACGACGGGTGCGACAACGAGGCAGTCGACGGGGGGTTCCAGATGCAGCTGGCGCCGCTGCCAGTCAACGTACCGTCCACAGTGTCGGGCACGCAACCGTCCGCGTGGCTCCAGCTGCGCGGCGACTTTCTCTTCTCACTCTACGCTGCGTCGGAAGACGAAGGCGGCGACAGCGACGAGAGTGGCGGACGGGAAACGAAGAACCGCCGTGGCAATCTCCACGACGTCTTCATCGGTCAAGCGGTTCTCTCGTTGCCAGCTCTCCTTCGCGAAGCGCTCGTGTCGTCCTCGACACTGATACGCCACCTGCCACTGCAAAGTCGGCAGGGCAAGCAGCTCGCAACGAGTCTTGGGAGAGGAGGCGTGCTTGCCAGCCCAGTCGCCTTGGGTGGTAGCACGCTGGCCACTCGAGGGCCAGAGATCGTCGTCTCGCTCGAGTTCGAGCCAACGTACAGTGAGAATGTGCGGCAGTCAAGGAAGACGTCGCGATCATCGACTCCAGCAGCAACTCGGAAGCGACCCACGAGTGCGACGTCGCAGCCCAAGTCGATCTCCCAGAAGCTACAGCCACAACAACCACAGCAGCACAAGAAAACCCTGAGCAAGCAAGCGAAGGACGAGCGAGCGCACACGAGCAGCAGCGCCGTGAACCGCAAGAAGCTGGCGAAGCAGATTGACCAGCAAAACGCCGCGTTCGCCAAGCGCCTCGAGTGGCAGCACGAGCGCCGGACACGGCTCGCGGACCAGGCAAAGGCGCAAGCAAAGAGCAGCCACCCAGTGCCGCAGCACGGCACGATGAAGCGCGACCACACGCCGTCATCGCGCGTGAACCGCAGCCGGTTCCAGCAGCAAGTCCACGACGAGAACCGCGCGATGGAGAAGCGACTGCAGGCGATCACGCGCAAGGGTGACGACAGCAAGCCGCAGAGTCGCAGAGCCGCTGTCGGAAACGACGACGTGCGCTTCGACGCGTCCAACAAGGACGCTCTGCTCGCGTGCGACCGGCGCCAGCAGCGTCTGCGCGAACAGGACGTCGTCGCGATGCGCGCACAGGCAGCGTACCGCAAGCAGAGCGCACTGGTTGAGGAGGTCGCCGCGTTGCAAGCGGACGTCGCGGAGCTGCGCACAGCGGTGGCGGACGCGAAAGCCGCGGCGACCCGTCTCGACATCCTCACGAACAAGGACGAGCACCTCTGCAAGTGCCTGCGGTCCGCCGCGAACGCGAGCGAAGGCGGCAGCCGCACCAGCAGCAGCAGCAGCTCCGCGAAGGTCGCAAAGCGCAGAGTCCCAGCCGACGAGGACGCCGGCATCGAGTGCGCTCGCCAGCGCAAGGAGCTTGAGCTGCTGCGGAACGAGGCGGCGGGTCTTGACGCAGACAAGCAGCGCCACAGCCACGAACTCCGAGCGTGCAACGCGCGAGCACAGGAGCTCGACGACGAGATCCACCGACTAGGCGCCCAGCTGCGTTTCGTGCAGGACAAGCAGGCGTTCGAGCGCCGAATGACCGCCAGCAAAGCTAGCACACTGGAGCAGGGGACGCAGCAGCGGCGCGAGCTTTCGCGCAACGAAGAGGAGCACTGGAAGCTGTTTCAGGCGCAGCAAGAGCTCACGCAGCTCCAGATCGCCGTCCACGTGGCGAGAGATCGCAAGGACGCGTCCATTGCAACGACAACGGTGTCGACTGCAGCGTGTGCGTACCTGGAGAAGAAGATTGCGAGGCAGCAGCAGAAGCGCGAGCAGCTCGAGAGCGAGCAGCGCCACTGGCAGCAGACGTACGAAGCGCTCGCGGCCTCGGGCGAGTACGACGCACTGCGCACGCAAGTGCACGAGCTCCAGCAGACGCTGTTCCTGTGCCAAGCGCAGCAGAAGCAGCTCGCCGCGGCGCAGCGACGGGCTGCTGTTGCGGGCGAGCGGCTCGCGGGGGAGCTCCAGAAGCAGGCGTTCGAGCAGCAGACCGAGACCGACGTGGTCCTCAAGCGACGACGCTAGATTCGCATATAACCTACCACACGCACTCTCACCAGTGGAGGTCGCGACCGAGGAGCGTGGAGAGCTTCTCGTTGTACGGCGCGTAGAACGCCGCGAGCTTCTCGCGCGTGGCGGGCGACAGTGGGTCGTACTTGCGCGTGTTCTTCGCCGACACGTCCTCGATGCGGTGTGGCGGCAGCTCCAGGAACTCGAACACCTTCGCCATCGTTGTCTGGATACACAAGCAAACACAAGAGCACACGCAACAGTGAGCGTCCGCCCCAACGCCCCAGCCCTTCCGAAAGCATCCAAGCCCCTGCGCACGTACGTGCAGGCCCTCCGACGTCTTCATCTCGTCGAGTGTGAGCAGCAGCACGTTCTCGCCCCCGTACGCGCGGAGCCAGCCAGCGAGCTGGAGCGCGTACAGGCCACGGAGCACGTACGAGTGCGCGCCGTGGGTGAACGCTGCGCGCGCACGTAGCACGCGTTCGTCAAACTCGTCCGCGTCCATGTCGGGGTGCACGCCGAGTGCGGTGAGTTCGTCGAGTTCCGCGTCGACGAGCTGGTCGAACGACTGGCCCGCGAGGTAGTGGTGGCCGCGGTTGCGCAGCTGCTCGGGCGTGCCGGTCGGGTCGGCAGTCATGCAGTAGTGCGAGTACGCGCGCTCGACTGGGTCGCGCAGGATCGCGAGGATCTTGCGGCAGTGCGGCACCACGCGCTGCACGCGACGGATGACGTGCGAGCCGCCGAGCAAGTAGCTCGGCGTGGCTTCGCCCGAGCGTAGCGACGGACACTTGAGCAGCACGTCCTTTTCAAAGAAGTTGAAGTAGTAGGCTGCGTGGGCCGTGTCGCCCTCGGGCGTCCCAACCGGCGGCAGTGCGGCGTTCCAGCGCCAGTCAAAGTAGTGCGTCTCTTTGCGCTTCGCCGGCACGACGAGGTCGTGCTGCGTGATGTAGTCGTAAAGCGACGTCGTGCCTGCTTTCTGGGCGCCAATCACGAGGAACGACGGCGTCGGACGCGTGCCGTAGTCGGTCGAGAGGTCGAGCGTGCGGCGCGTCTGGTGCAGCACCATGTCGGGCGTGAGCTTCAAGTGCGTGAGTGGAAACGAAGGCTCGACGTAGTCGAAGATCAGGTGCACGCGGTGCTGGTCCCAGTGGTTCTCCACGCGGTGCTTGCTCGCGTTGTTGAGCTCGTAGAGGCGGCCTTGCTGGAAGTCGAACCGCGTCAAGCTTTGCTCGCGCGCGCCGACGTCGAACGCCACTGACGGGTCCGTGAAGATCGGGATGTGCATGCGGTGGGACTGGGCCACCCACGCGCCCGTGTCGTGGTGCACGGGCACGACAGCGCCAGGCGGCATGATCGCCAGGATGCAGCGGACCACCTACCACACAGAGAGAGGCAAGCAAACAGGCGTATATACGTGAGCAAACGCCAGCTGGAGCCGCCTCAGCACTGCCGGACGCACCCGCTCCAGCGGGATCTGGATCTGCTGGAAGACGGGCTCCAGCTCGGCTCTCCACGCGTGGAACCACGGGAACGTGTACACGCGGCTGATGTAGTCGTCACAGAACACGAACACGACTTTGCCGATGCCCCACTTGTCGTGGCCCGCGCGCTGGATCGGCACGTTGTCCGTTTGGTGGCGCGGGTCCCAGAGCTGCTCGCCCTCGGCGCGGATGCGCCGCTGCAGCGCCGACACGTCCACGCCGGCCTGGCGCTCGACCACGACAGGGAACGCGTCGGCCACTACCGGGTCGAGCTCCGAGAGCGGCACGCGCTTCTGTCTGTACGACAGTGCGAATCATGTGTCATGTGGCACACCTCACGAATGCGTCAGATGCGAGCGTAGATACGCGCGTGACAGCGTAGTAGGACGCACTCAAGAGGTATAGCGGAGGCAACGACAGCAGCAGTCATGGCGGGAGAGCAGTAGACGAGAGCGACGGCAAGCGAGAGCGGAAGTGGCCAAGGTTGGCATCATGTGGACGGGAGGCACGCGTATCCCGGAAGTTGATTTGGATTGAGTATGTTGTGTGTGCGTTGTGTGAAGTTGAACAAAGACAAGAGTCGGAGGATGCTCGGCTAAGTGCGAGCTCGTACTTATGCGGCGATATACAGAGCGGTGCGTGGTCGCAGCCAATCGTTGACTTCCGTGCTGCGATTGGCTAAAACTCTATTAAGGTTGTATTCCCTGCAAAGTATACAAATCGAAGCACACAGTCGCGAAAGCAGCACTCGGAGGCTGCGAGCCACCCGATCGGCGCAAATGGCGTCTCACGACTGCTCCGCATGCCATTGTGCTCGAGGCGTCCAAGTTTCAATTTTGAGCAGCAACCATGGTAAGTCCCTCCCTCCCCTTGTGTCGCCACGAGAGATAGCTCTGTCTGTCGCCTGTGCCGCTCGGTGCGGCTTTCGCTCGTCTGTCGGTCGCTGCTGGAGCTGCTGGGAGAAGGCGGTCTAGCGGCGACTGCGAATGCGTGCCGAGCGGACAGCGGCAGCGGGAGCTCCTCGTGTGTGCGAGTGGGTGCGTGAGAGAGAGCAGCGAGTGCTACGTTCGAGAGAGGATGAGCGCGTGGCGTCGATGCTGGCGCTTCCACAGGCTCAGCCGCGCTGGCCGCCCGCCTCTTCTCTGTGCTCGCGTTACTCGCTGCTCTGCGGAACGACATGCGCTTCGAGTGGATCACAGCACAGGCAGCAGCAGCTCTGGTGACGGCGGCGGTGGGTGGTAACGGGCGCCTTGACGGAGTCCGTCTTCAACGACAGACTGCTCCTGTTGCCACCTCCTGCCAAAGTGTCGCCACCACTGCAGTTCGCTTGGACTGTGGATCCCCGAGCCAAGCTCTCCCCCTCTATCGCATGATTCGTCATCTGCATGTCGCGCGCCAAGGTGTCGCTACTCCTCGAGTCGCTCATGTGTGTATCTCTCTCTATAATGGTGTGGACTAGGGTATCGATCTCATCGCCGGCGGCAAGGTCGTGGGTAAGAAGAACCGCACGGCCCCCAAGTCGGAGAATGTGTACCTGAACCTCCTCGTTCGCGTACGTCTCCCTGTTCTACCAACGATCGTGGCTCAGCTCCAATGTTGGCTTCGAAGGCACCCACTGACGTTCTCTTGTCTCGCTGCAGCTGTACCGCTTCCTGGCTCGCCGCACGAACTCCAAGTTCAACAGCATTGTGCTTCGCCGCCTGTATCAGTCGAACACGAACCAGGCGCCCATGTCGATCGGCCGCGTCGCGCGCTACATGACGGGCCACGAGGGCAAGCTTGCGGTGATTGTGGGCACGGTCACGGACGACATCCGTCTCCTGAACGTGCCGAAGCTCTCGGTGGTCGCGCTCGCGTTCACGGAGACAGCGCGCGCGCGCATCACGAACGCCGGCGGCGAGTGCCTGAGCTTCGACCAGCTGGCTCTTCGTGCACCAAAGGGCGCGAACACGGTGCTCCTCCGTGGCCGCCGCACGGCGCGTGAGGTGTACCGCCACTTCGGCCACAAGTCGACGGTCAACTCGGTGCACACGCACGACCACGTCAAGCCGTACGTGCGCTCGAAGGGCCGCAAGTTCGAGCAGGCCCGTGGTCGCCGAAAATCGCGTGGCTTCAAGGTGTAAGCAGGCACCTGCTCTGCCAGCTGATTCGCGCTGTGGGTCGCGGCCGCTGTGGCTCGGGTGCAGCGGCTGCGCTTGTGGTGCGCTGGGTTGTGGGGAGAGCGAGCGGGTGGTGGGTCTTTGCGCTCGCTTGACCGACTGCGACGCGCGCCAGCGTAGCGCGAAATCTGATAACCTGACTTCAAAATTGAGACGCCGCAACAACCTCTGTTTGTTTCATTGTTTCATTCTCCAGTGTTGGTATGTTGCAAATGCACACAGGAGACTGCTGGTTGAGCCACAACTACTTTCGACGCGACAAAATGTACTTGAGCTTGGCGACAATCTCAGCTGCACACACATGAGAAAAGGTCATTCGTCAGGTCAGATCCATGCTCAGCTAGCGAGCACACAGCTTGTCTGCTCCCAACGTTAGCGACGCCGCCGCCATCGTCTACTCTACGCACACACGCACCGCACTCGTACGGGGACTCGGCCGTGTAGTCCGTCACGATCTCTTCGAGGCTGTCTTTGAAGTAGATCTGGAAGTCCGACGGGTCCGTCATGAAGCGCACCCAGCCCACACTCGTGATCGGCCGCTCAGCCTGCACAGACACGCACGAAAGACAATGTCAGGAGCCAACTGAGCCTTCTAAACCAGCCCCACAAGCACTCCCGCACGTACAATCTTCGTGGTGTTGCGCGATTTGATGACGCGCTCGCCCACTTTGCGGTTGTACACCTTGTGCTGGTCGATGCCGAGCATGCGCTGCTGCTTCTTGCCGTACTTGTTCTTCTTCACCACACGCCACTCTTTGAACATGGCGGCCGTCACGTCGTTGAACATGAACGTCTCGGGCGGCGGACGCGAGCGGCCGTCGTTCGTCGCTGTGTCTTCTGCGACAGTCGTGACGGTCACGGGGATCTGTGGGGCGTCCGCGTATTGCTCTGAAAGAGAGAGAGGGAGATGGAGGGGGAAGCATGACACGGCCACGTGAGATCTAGGCCCTCTCTGCACGCCAGCAGACCACACAGTACGGCCTGGCCTCACTTGTCGCGAGCGTCACTTCGTGGAGGTTGAGCGGTCGGAGCTTCGTCTGCATGTCGATCTCGTCGCTCGGCAGATCGAGACGCTCGCGCTCGGCTTCGCTGATCTTGAGCACGTACTGGTCCTGGAAGAGTTGCAGGCGGTGCTTCTTGTTGAGCGTCGGCAGCAGATGGTGGCCGACGGTCGTGCCGTCGATCGCAACGACAGTGTAGTCGTCGCTCTTTGGCCTGGAGCGAGCAACAGGAGAACAGAGTCAGGCTGTCCGCCCGCACGGGACTGTGACCTGTCGCTCGTCCAGCAACAGCCTCGAAGGCGACGAACGCACATGTAAATCTTCAGGAACGACTTGTCGCCGGCCGCCGTCGCCTTTGGCGCAGCAGCCACTTCCGTCTTGCTCGCTGCCGCCGCCGACGCGTCTTCACGCCCCCAATCAACACACACGCACACACACGACACAGTCGTCAGGAGGGCGACTGGTCGAACACCACACTACCACGACATGCCACCTCGTACCTGGCGCGTCTCCTGACGGAGGACAGGCATCCGGGCGCTCGCAGAGACAATACTCGTGGCCGCCTGCGTCCCCAAAGTTCTTGATCCTCCGCGACCGGTCCAGCGCTACAGCACCCACCCACCACACAGCGTGCGCTCAACCTCTCGCGTCTCCGTTCTCAAGCGACCACACACCACGCACCTGGAAAGTCTTCGTCCGGATACCCGTCTGCGTCGTGCAGCCGCAGCTCGTAGCACTCAGGGTGGCCGTAGTACAGTGGCGGCTGGCGATTGTTCCCCTGGTGGTTCCGCAGAATCTCTTGAATCGACTCGTCCACGGTCGAGACATCGTACAACTGCAGACAGAGCCCACGTTAAGACCGCTGCTGGAGGAGCCACACAGGAGGAGCCAGAAGCAGTGTAGAGCCGCACATCAATCATCATCTCTGTACGCGTCGGCAAGTAGATCGTGAGGTGGAGCACGGCGCTGCCTTCCGCGCCGCTCATCATCACGGGCTTGGGGCCGAGCGCCACGGACGAGCCCTTGAGGATCTTGTCGAGCAGCGACACTTCGTGGACCGACAGCGGCGCCACGGCCTCGCGCTCGAACGACAGTCCGTCGTCCTTTGGCTTGCTCTCGGCGCCGACGCTCTTGTCCTCTTTGCCGTTCGCAGCCGCGTCGCCAGTCTTCCCAGCTGCGTCTGTCGATACCATAGAAGAGAGAGAGTCAGATATGTTACATATGTTACAAACTCGAGCCCATCGCTCAGTCACTCGCACCTTTGCCTGCTCCGGCCACGCCACGCCGCGCTTTGGCGTCGGCTCCACTGTCCGTCTTGCTCTCGTCCGCCTTGGCGTCGGCTGTGGCGGTCGCGTTGTTCGCTGCTGCTGCTGCTGCCGCTGCGGCGGCTGCGGACGACGCCGTCACTGGGACGGGCTTATTGCCGGGCGATAGGGCCCCAGCGACCGCGCCTGTGGACGGCTTAAAGGCCGCCATCTTGTCGATCCACGAGTTGCGCAGCTGCAGCTCCATCTTGGGCGACGAGTTGAAGATCCGGTCGACCTCCGAGTCCTGTCGGTCGTGGAACGTCGGGCTATTGCACGCGGCCACGCGCATCATGCCGACCACTTTGTTCAGCTCACTCAGCTCCGTGAACTGCATCGTGGGGATTCCAGACGACTAGCGACGGAGGGAGGGAAGAGAAGGGAAGGGAGAGCGACCACGCGTGCGAGAAGGGCGGCGAGCACGTCGCCTGGTGGGTTGAGGTCGATGGGAAGTGTTTGTTGGGATGATGTTGTGTGCGGGAAACTTGCTAATTCACACCCATACTGAACTTCATATATTTCCTCACTCGAGCAAGACACGAGATGGCACTAAATTGAAACCCGACGAATGCGTTACAAATCAGCTCGATTTGTATCAAGCGAACGAGGCGAGTGACCGACCGACCGACCGACCGGACGCAGCTTATAGGAGGATCTCGTCGTGGTAGCTCTGCGTGAGCGTCTTGTGCGGCAGCACGACGCAGTTGCGGATGATCACCTCCGGGTTTGCAACAACCGAGACGCCAAAGATCGTGACGTCACGTACGAGCGCCGTCTCCGCCGAGTGGACGCGGATTTGCGACGCGTTCGGCGGCTGCCCTTCCACGCGGGCCCACTGGCCGACGATCGAGTTCCACCCAATGACGGCGAAGAGCACGCACGCGTGGTCTTTGATCGTCACGCCTTCGAGGATAATCGAGTGCGCGACGCGGACACCGGGTCCAATTGTAACACCCGCGGCGATGCTCACGTTCGGGCCGAGCTTCGCAGACGGGTGCACTTGCGCCGACGGGTCGATCACGACGTTGCCTTCGATCTGCGGTGAGAGCTTCCCGCCCGTGGCGCTCAGTGCGCTTGGGTTCGTGTACCGGAAGCGCTGCATGTAGAGCTCCGAGCACGTGATCGCCATGCCGGGGGTCTTGATCTGGCACCAAAAGTCTCCCGTCTCGTACAGAAAGAGGCTCCCGTGGCCTGCGAGCGGCAAGAGCACGTCTTGCTCGAGTCGGAGGTTGTTGAGGTTGTTGAACTCGGGAAAGAGCTTCTTTAAGTCGTACTCAATGTTCGCCTCTGCGCGCGACTCGGAGCGCAAACGCTGGCGGCTGAGCTCATTCCCGACGGCAATGAGCACGTCAATGAGCGCGACGTCAAAGAGGTAGATGCCGCAGTTGATAATGTCGCTCACAAACGTCTCGGGCTTCTCGGCCCAGTGCAGAATCTCTTTTGTAACAGGGTCCTGCACCAAACAGCCGTACTTGAGCGCTTCGTCGTGGAACACGCGCTTTCCGAGCACGGTACACGCACCGGGGTGGCGCAAATGGAAATGCATCATCTCATTCAGCGGAAATGAGCAACAAATGTCACAATGGAGCACAAAGAGGCTCGCGGGGTTGCCTTGGAGGATCGCGTCTTTGAAAAAGCGCAGGCCGCCGGCCGTGCCGAGCGCTTTGGTCTCGCGCAAGTACCGGATCTGCACGTTGAAGCGCTTCGCCATGGCGTCAAAGAAGCGCGTGAAGAGCCCCTCGTCGTACGAGCCGATCATGAGGATCTCGAGTAGCCCAGGCACGCGCGCGCACGCTTCGACGTGGAAGTACAACATCTCGCGGCCCGCGATGAGGAAGAGCGGCTTGGGCAAGTCGAGGCTGAGCGGACGGAAGTGGTTGCCCTGCTGGTTCGGCCCACCGATGAGGATCACGGCCTTGGAGCGTGGGAACACCACATCGCTCTCGGTGGCGGCTGGTGTCGAGTGAGGAGACGGTTGTTGGTGCATCTCTGCGAGCAGCGGAGGCAGGCAAGTGAGGAGGGACGGCGCGCAGTGTGCGTCTTTTGTGTGGGGAGCGCAAAACAAGAATCCGTCAGTGAGCCGAACAGTACAGTGTTTCAGCTTGCATCTAATTGCGGTTGGTACAGTTGTTGCAAGCTGGTTTTTTATTGCGACGAGAAGTAAACGACTCGCTTTTCGTAATTTTATAAAGTATGATGTGCAAGAGAACATAGAATTGCACTCACTTCCTCTTTTATCGAAATACAGAATATGTCACGGCTACTTTTGAAAATATATGAAAACCTTTTTGCACATGGCTACATTGCATACGAACAGGATGGCTGAAATCATGTAATCTTAGGTCGTCAGCCAGCCCATGGGTGCGCTGCTGCTCGAGTGGCGCCGATAATTCCTGCGCGTCGAGCGCATATGGCGGTCGAACTTGCGCGAGTGGAAGATCGCGAGCCAGTCGGGCGAGTCGCGATGGACCACTGGCGTCACCTCCGTGTCGACAGCCGCGAGGCGCGTGCCTAGCAGCCCCGAACTCGCGCAGATGACGTCGTCCGAGTCGCCGAGGTCGTAGCGGATCGGACCCATTGCGATGCTCCCCGTCACCTCGTCGTGGCAAACCATGTACTTGTCCATGTGCACCGGCAAGAGGTAGCCCCCTTTCGGCTTCATGGCGTTCTCAGGGACTGCGGCGTCCGCATCACTCGGTCCGGACGATGATGATCCAGGCGGCTGTGTCGAAGCTGTTGGCCCTCCAGGCTGTGTACTCGTTGAGGCGAATGGACCGGCGCTGCTCAGCGAGAAGGCGAACGACGAGTTGATATCTTGAAACGACAGTCGCGGGTGGCCGATCACAGTCATCGTTTTCTTCTCGAGACTCGGGACCATGGACGACAACGACAGCGTCGTCTTGAGCAGGTACAACATCCACTTCTGATCGCGATACGTCTGCTTCACGCAGTGCGTCGCGGCCGCGATGGGGGTTACGGGCGTCAGCTTGAGCGTAATCGTCCGCTCGCTGCCGATGGTGATGATGCTTCCTCGCCGACTGAGCGGCCCGGTCTCCGCTGCAGGCGGCGGCCAGTGCGTCTCGCTCGCCGCCCCTTCGAACTCCTCGTCGTCGGTTCCACCTCGCGAAACAACCAGCGACGTGCGTTGTCCAAAGACATTCTTCACCACGTTCGGGCTATACAGCGACACTTTCTCGCACTCGTACCGGACGTGGTGGAGCTCCTCGTCACTGAGCCGGAGAATCGAGAGCAAGCTCGGCACGAGCAGCCCCTCGCCGTCGATCGCTGCCTCGTCCTCGACGACAAGGCGGTGCAGTGTCGCTGCGCAGATTCGCTGGAGCATTGACGTCTGCTGCGGCGGCTGCTGTGGTCCGTACTGGTACACTCGTAGCAGAGTGTCGATGACCCCGAGGTGGACCATGGCGCTACGAAACGCTCGGATCGTGCTGAGGTTGGCGATTGCCGCGCAGGCTTCGCGCAGCACTCGCGTGCTGATCGTGGGGACGTCTCTGGGACGCGAGCACTCGGAGACATCTCGTACGCAGTCCAACTCGCGCTGAAAGTGGCGCACACCGTGGAGCAGGTGCCGCTCGACGAGGCGACTGATCCGCCGTCCGTCGCTCGCATCGTCCGCGTCATTGTCGTCTTGCGCCGTGACGCTGTGCTCGCGCTTGCACTCTGCCGGACTCGCTCCACTTGCGTTCTCTGGCTCACCATTGGCCTCCGCGTCGTCAAAGCCGCTCTCTCCGTAGAACAGCGCCAAGTGCTCCGTGACGCTCAGCGTGAGGTTTCGGATCGCAACCGCACCGCACTCTCGGATCCGGACGTCGCGACGCGCGCACGCGGACGAACAGATGCTCACAATGACGTGGATCGCTTGGGTCTCAGTCAGTGCCTCCTGCACTTGCTGGTACGTCGAGAGCTTCGTGAGGATGCTCACACACGCAAACGTAATGTGGGCGTCCTCTGGGTTCAACCGATGCAGAAGCGCGCAGACACTCACGACGCGCTGGCGAAGCAGCAACTCGGCGCACCGCGGCTTCCCAGCGAGGATCGTCACCATCGTCGCAGCGCGAAGACACGCCGCGCTGTTCGCGCCGAGCGAGTGGTGTTCGAGCAGCGGAAGCAGGCGCAGGACCGCGTTCTCTTCCGTCAAGTTCACTGCCAAGGCGTCGTCGAACGCCAGATTGTGCAGGCACTTGAGTGCTGCCATGCACGTCTCTGTCGCTCGGTCCACCTCGGCGTCGTCTTCGGCTCCCGTCCGAGCGACAGTCGACACGCGCTCCAGCAGCGTCAGCACGGCGCGGGCGACGCGGAGCTCGCTAAAGAGATGGAGTGAGTCGGTGACGAGCGAGCAGTTGGCGAGCGCTTGGACGGCAAACTGCTGCACGACCGGGTGGTCGCACAGCGTGAACCCGAGCAAGAGCGAGAGCGTCTTGCGCTCGCACAGCATCTCGACCCACGGTTGCTTGCAGCTGAGGTTGCGCAACGCCATCGCCGCGGACGCGCGCGTCTCGAGGTCCGGGTCCATGTACTTCCGGATGATGTCGGGCACTTGCGCGTTCATGAGCTCCTTGTGGTTCTCGGCGTAGCTCGAGAGGTTGCAGATGATGCCGGCGGCGCACCGACGGCTCTCGGCCGTGAGCTGGCAGACGGGCTGGTGACTCGCGTGCACGAAGAAGAAGGCGGACGCGGTCAGCACCTGCTCGGGTCCGAGCGAAGGGGCTGGCGCGCTGGCGCTTGAAGTCGTGTGTTTGCCAAGCACCGGGGCCGCCAGGTACGCCATGATGCCGTTGCTGAGCAAGCGCTGGTGGTACTGGTGCTCGCACGACAGGTTAAAGAGCGCCTGGAGCCCAATGCTGAAGACCTCGTCGGTCGCGCTCATCGACGGTGGGGACTCGCGTTCGTCGGCTGACGCGCGCGGACTCGCAAGCTCTGGAGACGGCGCCGACGTGCTGCGGTTCGTCATCACTTGCGAAAGCTTCATGAGCGCGTACAAGACGCCGTCCTCGACGACTTTCTCGCGCGTCGGCAAGTGCGAGAGGAGATTCGAGAGCGTCTTGGCGTGAATCTGCTTCGCCTGGACCGAGTTCGCGCGCAAGAGCGCCATGACGATGAAGTCCTTCAGCTCTGCGGACGTCCAGATGCACGCGAGCGTCGAGACATTGCAGGCAGCGATCGCAGCGTACTGCTGGCACTCGGGATGGCTCGCCCGTCCGAGTCGATTCAGCGCTTTCGCGAAGTGGTCGCTCGCGAGGAGCTCGTCCCGCCCATCCGGTGTGAACGAGATGATGGCGAACGACGCCGCGCACGCGAGCAGGGACTGCGTCTCCTCGTTCCCGTTGCAGCAGTCGATCAGCGCCTGGATGATGCGTCGACTCGCGCGGCCGGACGCGCACATGTGGTACAGACTCGCCGCGCAGAACGCTTGCGTCGTGGTGCAGAAGCTCGCACAGGACGCCGGGTCGCCACTCCCAGTCTGCACGGCATCCGTGCGTTCGCACACGGCGATCAGCGCCGCTTCGATCGCCGGCGAGAAGACGAGCGTGTGCGTGTCGCCTCGCTTCGTGAACGACCGCGTGAGCGTGTAGAGCGCAGCTGCAGCATAGCACGCGATCCGGCGGTCGCGAGCTGGCGCCACGGGTTTCAGCGTGCTCGCTCGTATGGCCGGCACTGCTGCTGCCACTGGGCCTGTGTCGAGCAGCGGACGCTTGAGACACGCGAGGATGAGACTGACGATGCACTCAATGTTGGCGAGATCCATGATCTCGCTCGCGATGATGCAGATTGCCGCGAGGAAGCGCTCTTGGTCGTCGCCGAACGCCAAGTTCATCGACTTGTACGCCTGCTCCTCCGCGTTCGTGTCTGCCGCTGACGTGTTCGTGTCCGCGCCAAAGAAGTGGAAGCCATTCACGAGCGAGCGCACCACGAGCTCGCCGTACACGATCTGCTGGAGCCGGCTCTCGAACAGCAAGTTGCACAGCACGAGCGCGTAGATGTACTTGAGCCGCCCCGAGTGGCTCGGGTCCTCGGCTGCTATCGCGAGCTGCTTGCCGTCGAGGACGCGGACCAGGTCGTTCGCGTACGCCGCTTGCTTTGCCAGGTTTAAAATCGTCACGAGCGCGTCCTCCTTCACGTCTTCGCCAGTATAGAGATTGGCACTGCGGGCTGTCGTCGCTGTGGGGTCCGCGCCGACTTCGGGCGCCTCTGCTGTCTCCTCGACAGCGATCGCCACCGCGTGCAGCAGCGGCAGCACTTGTGGGAACTCCATGAAGTACGCGGTGCACGTGTCGCTGAAGCTCAAGTTCCGGAGCGTGCGGACAACGTTGTGGAAGAACACTTGCGCGTCGTCTGGCGACGCGACGACCCGCCGGCGGTCGAGCAGTGCGAGCCGCGTCGTCATGTGGACGATCTCTTGCGTGAACGCGTGCTTGCGCAGCTCTTCCCCGGCCGAGAAGTTCGCCAGCGCGCGCGAGCACGCGACAATCGTGTGCTTGAGCCGCTTCTCGGCGGTTGCGCCGTACGCTTTGCTCCCCACGTCCCGGAGCGCGCCGTAGAGCAGCAGCGAGAGCGTCTTCATGGCGTTCGCGCTCAGGACGCTGTGGAACTCGACGAACGCCGAGAAGTTCCCGAGCGTCTCTGCGATCAAGTGCAGCATCCGCAGGATGGTCTCGGTCTTGGCAGCCCACGGAGGCCGCAACGTCTTCGCAGGAGCAGCAGTCGTCGCAGACAGAAGCCGCGTGATAGGCGGTCCCGCTTCTTCCATCACTTTGCTGACCGTTGCCGCGAGAGCGTAGAGCGCCTCGGCGCCTCCTCCGCGGAGAGCTGCTGAACAGCTCACGCGGTAGAGCGAGAGGTTGTACAGCACTTCGGCGGCAAACTGCGTCGACGCGGACACGGACGCGAGCTGACCGACCACGCTCATCACACCAAGCTGGTTCTGCATCGAGTGGGGCTCGCCAAAGAACACGCGGTCGGGGAAGAGGTGGCCGTGGAAGATCAGGTTCGTCATGCTGCTGACGAGCAAGACCTGGAGCTGCTCGAGCGGCAGTGTGAGCATCGACAGGAGCTCGATCACGACTTTCGCGCGCGCAAGCGACTGCGCCAAGAGAGCGTGCTGGCTGATCCGAAGCAGCGCAGTCGCACACAGGATCTTTACGTGCAGACACGGTGCCCAGCTCAGCTCGAGCAGCGCTTGGACGCCGTCGAACGCTACGAAAGCTTCGAGGGCGTTCGTGTCGGTCGTCAGGTTCACGAGCGTTGCGGCGCAGTACCGCAGCAGCTTGGGGTGCTCAATGTCGCTGAAGTCGGCGATCTGCGTGATCGCACCGCCGTGGATGATGGCGAGCTCCGACCCGGCCTGGCACGAGAGCTTGTACAACGACCGTGCGCAGAAGATCCGCGCGTCGAGGTTCTCCGGCAGCTCCGTGCGTGGAAGTGGCGAGTATTGGGCCGGCGACGGCCGGACCGGTCCCCCACTGAGAAGCATGGTGGGGTCCCCACGGATTGACCCGAGGCGCTTCAGCGGGGCTTTCGAGCCGCGACTCTCGCTCACGCGCCGCAGCACGGTTGGCTTCGTTGGAGAGGACGCCGGTCGGAGCAAAGGCTCGTCGGTCAAGAGCAGCGGATGTCCGACAGCCTTGGACGCGCTCTTCCAGCGGGCATCTGAGGTTGCTGCTGAGAGCTCTCCAGTCGTTCCGAGCCGCTCGCACTTGTCGCCACTGTTGGTGGTCGCCCACGGAGCTGTGCCGATCGGAGACGTGTTGTCAATCATGGTCGCCATGTCCAGCTCCACCTCGTCGCCTGCAAACTGGTTGAGTGGGACCGCGTACTTGTTGCGCACTCGTAGTGTCCCGAGCGCTTGGCTCGCCCGCACGACTCGTGCGAGCGACTTGAGACGCAAGGCCGTTGGTGACGGCTTCACCTCCACTTCGACTGGCGCTTGGGCTTGGGCTTTGATCGAGCTGGCTGACGCCCGACGATCAAGAGAGCCGCTGCTCGTGCGCGACTGGCGACGACTCAGGCTCAGGAATCGAGACGACCGGCGGGTCAAGTCGCTCGGAGCGATCGTGACCCGAAGCAGCGGCTTGGGCTCCGCTGCCTTCAGCTCCATGCCTGCGGGTGATGGCTGTGCCAAAGTGATGGCCAATGCGAGTTCGAGGCGATGGAAATAGGCACTGGCGTCTGCAGTTACAAACTGATGAGTCAGTCAACTCTCCACCACACACACTCCTTCCTCATTACCAGTCCCAAACAAACGTCGACTGTATTTGACTTCTGCAGCCAAGCACCAGTCCGGAACGGAAGCAAACAAGACGGATGGGAGGGAGGAAAGAGCCCGCGTGTCTGTCTGTCTGTCAGCTGCCGCCTCGTCACGTCTTGCGCTGCGTCGGCAGCCAGCGGTGGTCCTTGTTGGCGTTCTTCTTCCGCTTCTTCGCCATGAACTTGGCCAGTCGCCCGCTCTCCTGGAGGTCCTGGAACTTGGTCTGGAGCTCCAGCTTCTTCTTGTCTTTGCGCTGCACAATCGTAGCAGTAGAAGAGGAATGAGACACCCGCCCATAGAACCCGTCACGTCACAAACTGGGAGGCACAGAACCCAGCACGAGACCATCGACAGTTACAAACCTTGAGGTAGAACGGGTTCTTGCCGCTCGCGACCGCGTCGCGCTCGTCGCGCTTGCGCTTCGTCAGCGCAGACGTGATCTTCTCCTTCTTCTTCTTCTCCGAGAGCTCTTGCGACCGGACGTTGATCTCGTGCTGCGTACGGCATTGTATTGACACAATCAGCCTTTCATTTGAAAATTGTAACAAATCCAACAAATGTCACAAAACCACAACCACCCACATACCTTGAGCTCTTCTTTCCGCGCGACGCTCTTGGCGATCTTGAGCTGCTTCCTTAGCTCCTGCAGCTCTGATTGCTGTACACGCGCGCAACAAAGACACCAGCAGCGCACGCTTCAGCCTTCCTACGAGCACACAGTGAGCAGCAACCCACGAATGTGACGCACCTTGTACTCGTCCAAGAAAGCGTAGCTCTTGGTGAAAAGATCGTCGTTTAATCGGCCCGTGGTGGCGTCGAAGCGCGGGTCCATCAGCTTCTTCTTCTTCACCTCCACGACGTTTTTGAAGCGCGACACTTGACGACGCGACGAGAGCTCGAGCGGGCGGTTCTTGTTCCGCTTGGGCTTTGCGTTGTTGACAGCATCGACGTTATCGTCGTCAGCGTCGTCGCCTTCTTCGCTGTTGTGCGTGGCACGTGGGTGCGATGCAGTGGCGGCATTGGTCGGGAAGAGCGCGAATCCGTTCTTCTTCTGGCGCAGTCGTTCTTCGAGCGGGAGGTCGCGCTCCGAGAGGGCAGCAGGTGCCGTCTTGGCGCGCTTCTTGGATGGAGGTGGTGCTGGCGCCATTGGTTTTGCAATTGCAGCTCAAGAGCGGCAGTTAAGTGGAGATTTACCTCGTATTTATCACTAACTGGTGGATAATGTAATTACTCGTACTCCCATATTTAAGGACCATCAACACACCGTATCAAACACTACTTGGTTAAAGTATACCCCGACCTACTACTGTATTTCCTGGAACAGAACAGACCACTTCGTTTGGCTCTTTTTCGTAAAAAACTACCACGTCTAATAAAGTCAGTAAAAGTGTCTTTAATTCAACTGAGCAATGTATTTTTTGTAAAAGGCAGTTTGTACCGAAATTGCGTCATCACAAAAAACAATCCGAACGATATTTGTTTATGCAAGTTTTGTAGTCGTGATTTTATGGAGAAGAAGAGCCAAACGATGTGGTCTGTTCTATTCCAAAAAAATACAGTATTTGGATTTGATAGTTGGTTAAAGTGAAGGTTTGCGTAGACAAAAGTGTTGCGCAATTCCTCGATGACATCACTATCACTTTTCATAAAGTAGGTCGGGATATAGTTTAATCAAGTAGTTTGGGATACGGTGTGCTTACGATTTCTGTTTACGGAGAAATTATAATCTGTATTTTTCATGGTTACAAATACATTTCGCCCAGGGTTCCGACTGGGGATTTTTGGGACTGGAATAAACAAAAAAATCCATCATTCCAACAACTGACTTGAAAAAAGGTTTATTGGGAATTGATGTTTATTCTAACCACCCACAGCAAACGAATTCCAGCCTCAAAAATTAATTTTTTTGTCAAATATTGCTCTTTTTTAAAACTATTTTCACATCTTTTTGTGAAAATATGTGTGAATATAGTAAATCTCTACTCGTATTCATCAGAAGTTCTGATTCAGAACAGAAAAACAAGAAACAGGAAGTGTCAATTCAACATATTGAAAAAAAGATCTCCAATTTACTACAGTAAAACTTTGCAGAATTTTATTGGCCAAAATGGTCAACCTTGATGGTTGCTTGTCCTAGTGAAAGTGGGAGTGTGCAATTCACACTACTAGTAACGCCTCATGTCGTTGGCCAAAGGTTGTCTACTACCAGCCCACATGATAAACACGGATACAGACCAGCAAACTTTTATAGAAGCTCATAGACGCTCGTGGAAAGCTCTATTTCCATTTATGTAGAGTTGTGTTGTAGCATGCAAATCGTATGTTGATGATAAAACTGTAATGGTACACTCTGCGCCAAGTTAATAAGCACACTTCGTTTTTGGCTGTAACTTTTGCAAAACTACGAATTTGGCCGCGCTGTTTAGATATGTTGCTCAATCGATCAAGGCGAATCGAGTGGTGGTGTTTTCGAGTGCAAATTCGCTCTCAAAA